>CM018572.1:7017500-7320000 GCA_009078335.1 Salix brachista
GACCTGCCAACCCCAAAACTCAAAAACCATAGCTTAAGAACCTCACAACAGCAACATAGTGTAATACAGGCATGTCAACTCAATGAATTATAAATTATATGATAATATAATTATGATTTCACTTCTCATAACTTTTCAAGGATAAGATGAGAGAAAAAAACAAGCATTATTGCATCCACTGCGAGTACTGGCAGAATTTTGGACGAGTCTATCTCTAATACGGACATGGCTGGATTATATAAGTGACTGTATGTATAGATAGACTGACAAACATGAAATAAAGCTCGTGATACCCTCAGCTTCATAGGGATACAAATATGTTGCTTTAATATGAGTTCATGGCTCCAAACATGGAACCTGAAGTCTAAGCAGAAATCAAGGCTGTGATTCTAAAGCATTGAAGCCTTCTAAGACTATAGGTATCCCAACTACTTTTTTTGGATATTCTGAAGTACATCTCATGCTTCTCTCCAACTCTTTTCACTGGTAGGCAATAGATGTTTAAGTCTTTAATACAGTACACCTCCCTTCCTCTTAAAAGCTACATCTCTATCTTTATCCCATAGACAGATAAACAACAATTTTTGGACACGGGCAAAGTATAATTCAGCACAACAAAGAAGAAGATAAAACTTACAGCCTCACATTGTAATAAAGGTATGGAATACACAGAAGTGACATACACCAGTGCCCTGTAATGAGAAAAAATAAGCACAAAACCCCTTCTGTTATGTACTCTGGCAAAATCACTTTATTTATCCGGGATGAGGAATCATAAGGATTGATGTAATCAAACTCCAGATCTGCTAAGGCCATAAGCTGCAACAAAATTCTTCAAAATGTCAAAAATCCATTTGCCAACATCAAACACCTCGATTTACACAGGCGAACAAGTGCCTGACTAATCCATACATGGAGCAATTCCCACGCATTTTTCTTTGAATTTGTTTAGCAATCAATCACCGTCTAAAATCACCTTACTTTTTACAATTACTCGACTAAAAGCAGAGGCTTTTTTTAATTATTATTATCAGAAGCAGTCTTCACTATTTTTATAATCCACAGAAAACAATAAATACCCGACCTAGTCAAGTTGAAAGGTGAATTGGACAAAACCAATCAGATAAACAAGTAAACAACCCATGAGAATGAAGTGGACGACAAGCTGACAAATTTAGTTATGCAACTACCCTATTAAAAATCGATTAAAATCCCAGTCGAAATATAACATTACTAAGAACCCAATAAGCACACGAAATAAAAAAAAAAAAAAAGGTCTAATCTTTTCAATTTAGACACAACTAACATTAAAAAAAAAAACTCACCAAATTTATTAACTAGTAAAAGGGTTCGAAGAATGACCTGGAAGATGACGATGACAAGAAGGGCAATAAGAATGAAGAAGGCTATCAGCCATACAAAGAGATCTCCCATGCTCCTTAACCTCCCTACTCCAATGTTTCACTCTCTCTCTCGCTTCTCCCTTGAGCACTCTGTTTCGTTACGCGGGCAGGGGGGACTTGGTTTTCCTTCTGTCTGAAATGCCACTAATCTTTTCTCGTTTCGGTTTTCCTCTGATTTAGATAGTTATAGTTAAGGATTCCATGTTATGGGTTAATATAATTACCTAAAAAAACCCATTATGTCCTTAAAAGGTAACGACTCTTTCAGAAGAAAAAACGATGTGGGGGTTATTGTGGTCTATTCGTGAGTGCTCTCTGTTTTTCTTTCTCTTTTTCCCTTTTCTTTTCCGGCCTTAAGCTGGGTTTATGAATAGAGTGTTTTTTTAGTCCAATTAAGCATGAACATGATCTTAAAAGTTTACACGGAGAGTATGCTGTTTTGTTTTATCTCTTTTTGTTAGATAAATTTCTTTTTTCCCTACCAAGAGATAATTTTTCTCACTATTTTTTTCTCTCTTTTTTTATTTTAATAGTTATATTGTTTTTGGATTAACTTTAAACTTTCCATGCACCAAATCAAATTCCAAACTGAAATGGAATGAAGAAACAGCAGATTTACTTATAAATCTCAATTAGTTTCCTAAATTTATTTTTTCTTATATAAATGAATAATCATCAATAGAAGTCTCTAATAAAGGACTAAATAAGTAAAAAAAATCTTATACAACCTGATCAAAACTGGAGCGAGGAGAGAAATTAGTGGGCACGATCAAAGATGGAGAAGGAGCAAAAACATCTGTACAAGTATGAGGCCTAAATAAAACACCACCGCTGCCACCATCCCTCTCGTACAGTAAGATGCTGCTCCTCTGTTTCTGCTGATCAATACAATCTTCAGGACGACTCCCCCACACCATCATGGGCTCCGAGGAGCATCGCTTCAAAAACTTTATAGGCTTGGAGTGCTTCACCGATCTCCGCGGTGATGGGGCCGGTCTACTTGGAGATGGAGAGGCTGTTTGGCGTTGTGGTGCGATCTGCAATCTTGGTGTTTGGTTAAAACCAAACACCGGTGCACATGGGTGGGTCCCACGCCCATTTTAATCTGAATCGGCGTTTTGAAATAAGCTCATTTTTGGTGCTTATTTATTGGCGATTTGTAAAATCCCGATTTGCGAATAGCTGCGATTTCTAAAATATAGCCGTTGGAATCCACTAAAAATCTTTACCCTTCCGAAAATCTTATCTTCTCATCCAGCCTTATCTTCTTTTCCTTCTCTTCCTTCTCTTCCTCTTCGTCCTTCTCTCGTCTGCACCAGAGCCTTATCTTCTTCCTTCTCTTCCTTCTCTTCTTCTCTCGTCTGCACCAAAGCCTTATCTTCTTCCTTCTCTTCTTCTCTCGTCTGCACCAAGCAACGTCCACACCCTTCTCCTTCTGCCTTCTCTTCTTCTCCACACCCTTCGGGTGCCTTCTCTTCCTTCTCGTCCGCAAAACACCACACCCTTCTCCTCTGCAACCGTAACAGCAACCCTCTCTAGAAACCAACTGATCCAGATCTCCAAGTTGAAGACGATCTGGGCTCACCACCACCGCACTCGCAACGATCTGCCTAAAATCGGTGAGTTTGAAAGTTGTTCTCTCTAAATTCACTTCCAATTTCTTGCAATTTAAAAATCCCCCTGTTCTCTCCTCTGCCCACAGATCCCATCTTCTCCACTCAACACCCTCACTTCACCAGCACAGCCATAACTTGTAAGCTCTTGTTTCTGTCAAATTGTTGAATTAATATGTGTATTTGTTGATGAAATTGCACTATATATTTTCTGTTGAAATTGTTGAAATTGCCGTGATTTTGTTGATGAACTTGCTGTGAGTTTTTTCTGTTAAATATCTGTGAAATTTATGAAATTGCTGTGGGTTTTTGCTGTGAAATATGTTTGAATTTGTTGAAATTGGTGTGATTTTTTTCTGTGAATTTTCTGTGAAAATGTTGAAATTGCCATGAGTGTGTTCTGTGAAATTGTTGAAATTGATGTGATTTTTGTATGTGATTATTCAGTGAAATTGTTGAAATTACTGTGAGTTTTTTATGTGGATTTTATGTGAAATTGTTGAGATTGCCGTGAATGATGCAATTTACTCAAATGGAGTTGGCTTCATACGCTCATTATTGACATTTATATACATATTGTAGAAATTAACATATATGTCTCCTTCCTTAAAATCGGAAGTCTGTTCCACACCTCAAGGTATGATGGTGTGAGCTTAACTTTGGATTCCAAGATTAATAAATAATGTGGCAGATGGTGTGAGCTTACTTTGACAATGGTTATCATATGTTAAATTGTTTAAATTGGCCTTATGTTGAAATTGGCCTTATGTTGAATAATCTTTCTGTTCTTTTATTGTAAGCTTGGAGATGTTTGGGTTTTATCGATGTTAGTTTGCTTTTCTTGTTTCATCATTGATGTTGTTAAAACAATTAATTAATTTTCTCTGTTTGATTTTTGTATTACTGTGATTGATCAGGTCTGCTTTCTCATCTGAAAGTTTATTGGTTGATTAGCGTGGAGCAGTTGAATTTCCTTACGTTAAGAAGTTTCTTAATGCTCTATGATTGCACGTTTTTATGAATTCCAGTTCTTGAATGTGGTGTTGTGTTCTGTAGCACAAAGCAACATAGGATTTTGCGGAGACTTTGAAGATTGTCAGATATTATTATGAACGTGAAAGCGAAATTATATCCCAAATGAGTTATTACCAGATGTTGTTGCGTGTGGAACTAGTATGAGTTCGCGCAGAAATTCACGTATGGATATTGTTCACGAGGGCATTGCAAATAGTTTGATGGGTGAATGAAATGACGTTTCCATGTAACTTGAAGTATTCACATTAATAGAAATTGTTATTTATTTTTAAATGCGTTTTTAGAAGTTATATATATATATATATAAAAATATTTATATATGACAAATTTACATAACAAAATTAATATACAAAATTATAATTACATAATTATAATTTTGTATAATAATAATCTATTAATTTTGTATTAAATTAATCTATTAGTCAGTTTAAAATAATAATAATACATTTTATTGTTCTGATTATTAATCTACAAAATTTAAAAAATAATTAATCTATTAGTCATTTTATTGTTTTTTCATTAATTATTAATTACATTATATTATTATAATAAATGAAATTTACAATATATATATATATACCCTTTAAAGTAATTTCACAAGTTATAAGCAATATGAAAAGTTTGGTAACCAAACACCAAAAACTGCTTTTTTTTCAACCTCCAACTCAATCACAGTTTTAATCAAACACTTCACTGCTTATTTTGCACCACAGTAAAAGCGTTTTTTTTGAAACTGCTTTTTTTCAACCGCAATCGCAATCGCAATCGCAATGCCAAACACACCCGGAGATGGAGATGGGTGTGGCGGCCTGATCTTCCGGCCACCGTTCTCTGGAACTCTACGCCGGACATCCCTCCTTTTCTTGTGCTTTGAGATATTTTGATCCGTTTTTCTGCTGTAATGAATCCTTGTGACAGGAATGTAGGCTCCTTCTCAGGTTTCTTTATGCCACCACCCAATAGATCATCCTCTTTTTCCTTCCCAGTGAATTTAAGGAGAAACTTGTGTTTTGCAGATGCAAAATGTGATTAATTTGAGAGGAAGAATGAGCCAGAAAAATCAAACCAGTTCATTAGCACCTAAAGAAGCTACGTTTTGGTTCAACACCTAAAGTTCTCGGCCAAGGTGGTCAGGATTCAGACATGTTAACTCACATTAATGCCCTGGACAGCATAAAATATTTCCTTTTCTAACAACCCTAGCATGTATTTTTGTGAAGAAAAAGTCTACGTGTAGTATAAAACTTGTGACAGTCGGACAATGATTCAATATCGTTGTCAGTTTGGAAGCCACACTGTGAAGTTCAACACTCGACCATACCACACTGGTGGATTGCAGAGCAGAAGGTCAACCCTTGAAGCTACTAACCTGAACAAAGAGTAGTTCCGCAGACAACCCAGACCTGAAACAGGAACACCAATAAAACAAACCCATGACACTAATAGCCTGTTTGGCACAGTTGTTGCTGTTGTGGTTGAGGTTGCAAAAAAAATAGGTTTATGAAAAGCGTTTTTAGCTGCGGTTCGTAACTGAAATTTGTTTTTGGTTAAAACTGTGGTTGAAGTTGAGTTTAATGAAAAGCGGTTTTGTGTGTTTGGCTACCATGCTTTTCATATTGCTGTCAACTTGTGAAATTAATTAAAAATACACATGTGTATACACACATACGTACACATTAATAAATATTTTGTTGGAATAATTTCGTATATTTATTAATAATTATAATAACAAAATATTTGAAATAAATGAAGTAAATTAAACACTTGTTTTTATTCTCTTATCAACCTACTTGTAATTTCATCACGAATTAAATTTATACGTGAACGCGTTTGCGATCCCTGATTATTTGATCAAGGAACAATATTTGTTAAATCAGGAACAAGAATATGATTGCAAACCTTGTGATTGTCTTCTAATAAATTAAATATTTTATTTTATCATCAATATTTTATATTAGTAAAAAGATAATCATCTCTCTCTCAAGTTTTCATCAGTCCTGACACGGCATAAAAGAGAAATACTAGAGGAGCTAAAAACGACATGTCATTGGATGGTTCACTCTAATCTCATGCACACACTTGGCAAAATCATAGGTGTTCTAGAGGCTTCGACTTTTGTCCAGAACTTGCCTGCCAGTCTTTCAAGTATCCCCCTCTCCCACGCCATGTGAATTCCTCTTCCAATCTCAATCTCCATCCCTAAAAAATTGATTCATTCTCTTCTCCCCCTGTCTTGTGAAACATTGTTGTTTGATTTTGTATTTCAATAGAGAAATAATTAAAAAAAAAAAGGTTGAATCATAGCTGGTGGTGAATCCTGGTTGGTGGAATGATGTCTGTGTACGAGAACGTGATAGAGGGGAAGCTGAAGTTGAAGGGCAAAGCACTGGACGTGAAAGCTGGTGGTATTATCAAGAAGAAGAAGAATCTCAGTTACAAGAAGAATCATTATCAAGATCAATCTGCAGCAGGTTTGTGGTTCTTGCCATCCTTTTTCTTACCCTTCTTTTTTACCTTGACATTTGTTGGTAACTATGATATTTTGATGGATTTTTTTTTTAATTGGATACTCTCATGTCTGGATTCTCGACCGTTGCCCGTGGAAGCACCGCAGTGTATTTTTTATTTTACGCCGCAGCTGAGTTACTTTTGAGCTGGTATCCCGTTTGGTAGCAATGTGGTTGGAGTCGCGCTCCCCTGTTTGGGACTGCGGCCAAACCGCAGGTTAGCTGCGGTTGGCAATTTTTTTTTTTTTTTTTTTTCATTTTAAATAACGGCGGTTAGGTGTGTTTATATCATTTTGATGTGCTGATATCAAAAATAATTTTTAAAAAATGAAAAAACATCATTTTGATATATTTCGGCACGAAAAACTTTTTGAAAAGCTACCGCAACCGCAATACCAAACAGTTGAACCGCGGTGACAAAAACCCACTAAAAGAGCTCAAATTCTTCACTATGCTTGCCTTCATTTAATATAATCTCCAGCGAATCGATCGAGCAAACTAAATAGCGACCAGAGAACTAAATTAAAAATAAAATAGTTTCATTTCTTCAACAGGCATACCAGCAAGTATAGACACGACTAAGCTTTGACCATTCAACCTTAACGCCATATGACTTAATACTAAGGAAATTATGCCTGAATTGTATATCATGCCATTTCCATTATCTGGGTTTTCGCTTTAACTTCTTAACGATCTTCCTGCCTCTGCCTCGTCTCTCAGAAACAGACATTACTAATTAGTAATTACTCAAACACTGATCTTTTACGATTCAAAAACAATGGTTTATAAAGTTTTTTTACAAAATAAAAATAAACACAGTCTAAGTCCTGTTTCACATCATAAATCTGTAATTGAACTTTGAAATATTATTTAACACTAAATATATATATATATAATAGTATGCAAAGTGAGAAAAAAATGATAGTAAAAAAAGCATTGTAGAAATGAATAATGCAGTCCAAAGGCTAGTTGAGTCTTAAAACAATAATATTTATTGGACGATTTGGATCAACTCACATTCACATATCAGATATGTAACCCTATATCATGAACTCTATTTTAAACTTTTAATAATTTTTAAAATTATTTTATATTTAATCATATGATGACAAAAATAGATACCTGTAAAATCAAGCACCGACTTAATATCATGATATTTGTTTAAGACTGTAATAATTTTATAGAAATCAAGTTCAAATAAATCATAAAGTTCAATTCTCATTCGGTCATGTATTTAAAGATGAGATTGGGAAAAAAATCAATGAAAATATCAACAAAAAAAAATGTTGAATTATAAAATTAAAAAACAATTTCTCAAGCTCAAAGACCACAACGTGAAGAAAATAAAATCTTGAATTAAAAAGTAAAACCCTTAGAAAAAAAGGTTTAGACTTGAAAACAAATGAAAGAAATAATTCCAAGGACTGAATTAAAACCAAGAAAAAAGAGCATGGGAATTATTTTTCAATGCTAGTTATGATCCTTATAGTTTTAATTATAATTAATCAATAAATTTTAATTTAATTTTACCATCGATTTAATCATAGAATCTTTTTAAAATGTTATGAGAAACTCTTTGAAGTTAGACGATTTAAATTATTAACTCTAATCTTAAATTTTAAAGTATAAAAGTAAGATAAAACTTGGAATTTGTTCCAATGTTAATTGTGATCCTTATAGTTTTAATCATCTTTAATCAGTTAAATTGAATTTAATTTTGCTAAATTGAGAATCAATTTAATCTTGGAATCTTTTTAATTGTTATGAGAAACCTTGGTGAAGCTAGTGATTCAAATCATTAACTCTAATATTATTTTTTTTTAAATAAACAAGGTAACTTAAAACAAATAAAAGGACCAAAACAAGAAAAACAAATTTATGGTGGTCCTCAATGTTTGTTTGAAGACAAAACCCAACCCACAACGAAAATGTTGTGGTGATGAAGCCACAAAAACTTCATTAAGGAATTTGGGTTTTCCACATGCTTGATTGGAGTGTTTGGGATGGATTGGAATATCTGGGCCCGTTCTTCTCCTGCAAAATAAATATTTAAGCCAGTAAACAAATGAGAGAAAAATAATGAAAGGGTAAGTTATGGTTCAGAGTGTCTTATCGGTGTTGGACGGGTTTGGTTTTATTTTTTAAATTATTTTTTATATTTTAAATTATTTCGATACATTGACATTAAAAATAAAAATAAACATTAATAAATTTTCTAAACAATTTTTTTTTAATAAATAATCATCACTATGATATATATCATAGAGAATAACTTTATACACATTGCTATTGCTCAAGAGCACATGATTTACCTGACCATCATATCATATCCCATCTGATGATGTGTAAGTGTGATGATTATTCATGGATAATATTTCTAGCCATTAGCCCGGAAGGCTAGGTTTGCCAGCAGGGTCTTGGTTTGGTGGTCATGAAAGACTTCTCCCTTCTTCTCACCCCAGGTTCAAGCCTTGTCAGGCACGTTTGTCACCCCCGCGGTGCCTTACATGCTCATTGGGTTTGCAGGATGTTCAGTGGACCCGGGAATTTAGTTGTGGTGCGCGTAAGCTGGCCCGGACACCCCGGTTATCAAAAAAAAAAAGATGTTTATGTTGGTTTTGTTTGATATTATGTTTTAAAAATATTTAAAAAAAAATATTTTTATTTTTATTTTTAGACAAGCGATTAATGTATTAGTTTTCCTAAATTTGTACTCACTTTTTTTTTTTAATAAACATAAAATAAAATCGAGATGCATATATACCTGTTCTTATGAATCCTATATTTAGTATTCAAAAAATGCTTAATAAATTGTCAACAGATGAACATACCATGGAATGCACGTTGTTAAACTTTTTTTTATTTAATAGTAAAATATTTTCAATAGAATCCAAGTCTTTTCTCAAGCACTCTTAAAAAACTTTAAAAGCCCCAGTAAAAACTCATGCAGAATGGAACTTTTCGTGATGATTTGGTGTTTGAGAAACATTTTAAAATTGATTTTTGAAAATAAAATTATTCTAAATAAAATATTTTTAGAGTTTTTAGATTATTTTGATTACGCTAGTATCAAAAAATAATTTTTAAAATAAAAAAAATATATTACTTTAATATATTTCTAAAACAAAATTACTTTAAAAAATAAACACAATCACCATTCAAAACACCATAATTATTAACCTAGTACCCGATAATACAAGTTTTTCATGATTAGTATGAACCCTAGAGATTTTGATTTGCGCTCGATATCCGTGATACCTTTTCAGTTGGCTTCTATATAATACCTGTGCAGACCGACCTGTCGGAGGATGTGCCAGTATTATGATGCTTATGACCATTGATGACAAATAAGAAGACTAATGATAACATATAGCCCATGGCCATGCCTTTCATTATTCATCAGCAATCCATTTTGCCTCATCTCGCATGCTAGTCAGTTTCTTCACCACTGCCTGGTCAATCATATATTTCTTCAACTCCGGCGAGTGCGCGGTAAGAGATGGGGGCTTCTTGTGCTGCCTGCCATGGCCCACCCACCGAATCATTTGCTCAGATCAAATCACATCATATCACCATCAGCATCGTTTGATCAAAATAAGGCAGGCCTCATGAAAGTGATTGTATTTCGATGCACTTTCTCTGTAAATCAACACTGTTTTTACTGAAAATGATGAAGATGATGTCATCCTCGAAGCCAGCTTTTCTCTCGTCTATGCCCCCTCTGCTTCGATCACTTTTATGCGAGTTGCTTTTGTTACTGGGGTCTCGTCAACGATGTCACAAGAGAAGAATGTCAGCGATATTATTACCAGTTGAAACTTGAAAGAGCAGTGACCCCATTGTTGAATTCAGGTGCTCAGTTTCGTTACATTTGGATTCAAACGATCGAAATATTAAGTATCATTAAAAAAATTAGATAAAATGACATGATTTTTATCTTGGTTTAACTTTTTATCTATTTTGAATTTTTTTAGTCAAATACTGGTTGAAACATTCTAGTTTCATTTTGTCCTGTTTCGGTCATATAAATATTTTTACAATATCAATCATATCTCTTAATTCGATCGTTAGATTGAGATGAAATTTTACGAGCAATATCAATCATATCTCTTAATTCGATCGTTAGATTGAGATGAAATTTTACGAGGAGTCTCTTGACATATTTATATATATTATGTTAAAATTTAAGAGCAATCAGAGAATGTAATGACCTTGTGAAATTGATGATAGTATTCTCGTAATATTATACATGTTCATAATTTTGTTTAGAAAAATCATTATTCTGTTTTTTTAAGATTAGATTGCACAATTTTAAATAATTTTATTTTTGGCTCTTGACATATATATATATTAAAATTTTGGAGCAATCAGAGAATGTAATGACCTTGCGAGATCGATGATGATATTCTCGTAATATTATACATGTTCATAATTTTATTCAGAAAAATCATTATTGTGTCTTTTTTTAGATTAGATTGTATAATTTTAAATAATTTTATTTTTGGATTTGAACTAATTTTATTTTTGAATTAACATATTTAATTATATATATAGATACATAAATATTAGAACCCCGAAACGGCACATCAAAACATTCTAAAACTGAAATATTCTATTTCAATTGAAAAAACAAAACATCAACCGAAACGTTATTGACAATGTTAGCTGAAATGATCCCGGAAACATATATAAAAAACGCGACCTCTATCAATTGGAATCAGCCGGTGGGAGTTTCTTTAAACTATAAACGTGTTTCATCTGCTGCAAAATCCATCATTTATATTATGGTTTCGAGAACTCCATCCTAGAGCTCTTCACAGATCGATCAACCTGAGAGCTATTGATCAGAGCTTCTATGATTTAGAAGTTGAGTATCATAAGGCATCTCTAGAGATGCATTTATCGGATCCTTGTCTGATTAGAGAGTGCTGGCGTGAAAGAAGCCAATGATTAAAAAAAATCCGAGTGATCAATTAGCTTGCAAGTAAATTACAATAATGGTAATCCTGCTTCAGAAATATCTTGCCCTTCTACTATCTTGTAAGGTTAATTGGTCATTATATTTAAATGGGGCAACTCGGTTTTCTCACACTTGTTTATATAATATAATTACTTAATTGCTTTAAAAGCAGTTTACAATTCTTAGCTTGGATCTATGAGATCTTTTGCAATTTTACTTTCTACATCACAATTAAATAACTGCATTGCTCTTGAAAATTCAGATCTTATTCATATTTTTATCTTGGTTTTTTTTTGTAATGATCATGTGATTTGGAAGGTAATATGGTATTTTAATAAATATAAAAATAATTAAAAAGAAAAAGGGTTAGCGCATGCAACCTAAAACAACATATTTTGATGTTTTATGAATCGTCGCAACAGGACCTACCATTTTGGGCAGCTCGTGAAGTGTAATTCCATCTGGCTGGGTGCTGATTTGTTATTCTTTTTTTCTTATATTCTCCTTGATTTTCACAATCGGTTTAAGTTTCACAGGATTTCATGTTTTAGATCACAAGTTTCGTAGATTAACCATTGTTAGGTCAGGTCGAGTCAGTATATCATTGTCTTGTTATTTATTAAAAGAAATATATTGTTCAATATATCATTTTTACTTTCTAATGAGTTTATAATTACTTGAGCGAATCCATAATTATGTCTTCTACTTGATTAACATAACATGTATATATAATTTGCTCAAGATTAAGCACCGATGTGAATTCCTTGAATCGAATGATAATTGATGGCACTCAAATTCAAAGACAAACGTGAAAGCTATGAATGATAAAAAAGAGAACCACAAAGCTATCATGATGGCAACTTATCATGTGGAAGGATGCCATGTTTCCCATCCTCTTTCTGTAACAATCTTGCTCTTACGTCACATTCTCGAGGTAAACTTGATTTTGTTCTTCCCTAATGAGAGCCAAACAGTAGACAAATTAACCAATCGGGTTCCTAATGCACGAGAATATAATTGAAAATTGAGATTTTTAGCAGATGCTTTTGCTTTTCAAAGCCTGCATATTGCACATGGAAGGAGCCTTCATGAATATTATTCATTTTTTACCCTTTTTTAGGTTACTAGATCTTGAATCAAGGCATCTCGCCTCTCTCTCTCTCTCATTCAAAACATTCTTGAATTTATCCAGAACAGTGCCCGATCGGCTAAGTTGAAGGTGACGGCAAATCTTAATTATTTTGTAATTAATTAATTAGAAGTTAAATCCCATCTCGCGGAACCTGCGTCATCGTGCATGGAGATGATTTTAGTTCCTATAAACAGCTGTCCAAATCGCAAGTGGAAAGTCGACGGAGCTTTTATTTCAAAAGAAACAATCATTTGGTCATAGAGATGACTCTATCGAAAGCTGACTCATAAAGTCCGGGTTGAATATGATATGAAAAGTTACCGGAGACAGACGGATTTCTCCATCTGGGGTGATCGGGACACATCGCTGATCAACATGTTGACACTAGGCCTGTGCTGTATCTCGGTCAACGTTACAGCACTCCCTCCCTCTGTCTCGTTTTATCTATACTCTCACAATTTGTCATTGCCCGGTTATTTTAAAAGTTAAAATTATATAAATAATTTTTTAAATTGATACCATCCAAAGAGAGAAATCATTTTAAAACAAAAGTTTATTGAAAACCAGGTGCGGTTATCGATGCATCGGACCTTCCTGCTCCGCAACTTATTATTTTAGTTTGGTCCCACGAAGCTCTTTTATCCATCACGGGCCTTTGGCCTGCGCGTCCACTCGCATGCTCTTTCTATCTGAGCTATGCTCCTTCGACACCGTGTATCGTTTAGAAATTGATTGATCCCATCACGTGGCTTCACCACCGTCGATTTAACAACATTGACGATGGTAGTGAATGAAATGATCGGATGGTGGCATAATTAGAGAGTATGGGATGATATTAGGACGGGGGGGGGGGGAATAGAGGGCTAAATATACCATTAATCCCTTTTCATTTTCTTTGGCTGGCTTGTAACCCACGTGCTTCTCAGATTCTCCTCTGGAGCTTGGAGTGTTAGAGAAGAGGACAAGGTCGTCGTCAAGATGCAGATGCCTCCAGTTACAGACTACTTGTTGCCTGCATGTCTCCACTGCATAACAGTAACATGTGCCCTCCATCTACACGTGCATGCCTGGACTGTGTCGGATATTTACTGTGAAAAAATAAAATGAATTTATAATTCATTTCTATTGGAATTAATTATTTATTAAAAAATACGGATGATCTTAAGGGCTCGCCTTTTTTTCCCCAAGCCAAGGAGGATGTCTTAACATTAACATTATGTCACGCCTAATTTTGGAAGGGAAGCCTCGGTGTAATTCAACAATCTTTGAACCTACCGTTACAACATTTAACCTCTGATTATATTTACGTTTCAAAAATATTTAAAAAAAATTAAAAAATATTATTTTTTTTTAATTTTTTTTTATATTTTTAAATTATCTTCATGTGCTAATATCAAAAATTATTTTTAAAAAATAAATACATCATTTTAATATATCTTTGAATGAAAAATATTTTAAAAAAACAACCTTAATTATACTCTCAAATAGACACTTAATTAGGTACCCTGAGCTCAATACTCAAAAAACTTTTTTATTGCATAGAAGTCCATTAATTGTTACTTTTATCTAATTTTAAGCTCCTTTTAATTTATTAATATGGATATGAAAATACTGAACGAAGGTAGTTGATCTCCAAGTTCCTACAATTATTTTTTTAATAAAAAACATAATTTAATTCGAATAAAGGTAGTCAAATAGATATCTCCTTATAAAAAAAATTGAGTTGATAAAACAAATATAAATAAATAACGTATTGTTTTAGAGTGATTTCATAAGGTTCTCCCTTCCTTTGTTGATGCTGAGGTGGGAATATTTTTTTCATCCAATCATTACGTGGACAATATCAAATTCTATATTTTCTTTTATAGAAAGTTAAATTATATTACGTTGAAACTAAAAGAATTGTGGAATATCAATAATTTTGAACAAATTTATATGTCATTTATAAACAAATAAACCTGTTTTTTTCCTTATTATAGTTGTGAGGACCTACCTTTTGGTTTGTTTGTTTTTCTGATCCATGATATATATTTGTAGTTTTTTATTTATTATTTCTAGCTGAATATTGCATAAAAAAATATGCATATACACACATATTAAATCCTAAGTCCATGTTGGAAAGTTCTTGAGTATTATTCTATTGATTTTCAATGCCTTCATATGTGAATTGCTAGAACAAATGCAACATAATCCAATCTCTAGATTAAAATAAATAAATTTAAGGGACCTTAAGATGGATGAATAAGGATTTGAAGATATTTTTCTTTTTTTATGTTCAACAAAAATAATATCCAATTTATCACTTAAATGAGAACTTATAATATGATCTTTTATTTCGCCAAAATAGAAATAAATTACAAAATAAGTATTTTGCACAAAATTTTCATTCTAAGTTTTTTAAGTTTAAAATTTTGTCCTTACCTTCTCCAGATTTTGATTCTATAATGCACATTTATAGGATACTTATAGTTCTATTTCGCTTATTACCACCCTTTGAATCCACTTGTCAATTATTAATTCCTTCAAATTTGGTTTTTCATCTATTAATTATTATTTATTTTATTTAGAATAATTTATAAAATTAGATCTTGTTTTTCAATTCCATCACCCTTCATCTTTTCATCTTTACAATTGGATCCATGTTTTTTTATTGCTATTTTTTTGGTTTGATATAATTTTAAAATTGTTTATTTCCCAATTTCAGCCATGACATTAAGTTTATTTGATTTACCACCATATTTGGCCCTTATTGTTTTTCACCTTTTTTACTAATTAGTTTTATTTATTTAATCCCTACACATTTGATTTTATTTTATGTTAAATTTGGTTTTCATTTTTTTAATGTTTTCTTCTTCTATGTGGTTAATCTCGGCCTTATGTAGGTTTCAAAAGTTAACACGAGTTTCTTTTTGTCCTTTTTTAAATTAAAATAATTTATTTTCAATTTTATCTTTTCAATATTTAATTTTTTTTATCAATCTTTGTTCTTTTTTCTGTGTTTTTTTTGTAGGGTTATTCGTGTCTTGGGTTGACTCGGATTTTTTTTTAGTTTCATAGTTTTTGTAATTTTTTATTGATAGTTTTGCTTTGTTGTTTTTCGAGTTTACCTTTTATACAATCAGTCTTGGCTTCATGACCAACATCACGAGTTTTTTAGGTTTAAACGAGTTGAATTTGGTATATTTTATGTCTTTTTCAAACAAAAACACTTTCATCTTTCGATAAATATTTTTTTGAGAATTGATCTTCATGTTTATTTTTTTTCATTTTACTTTTTATGGGTCTTTTCTATGGTTAATCTCGGCCTTATGTAGGTTTCAAAAGGTTACTTTTAATCTCGGCCTTATGGTCACAGGAATAAAACTTTGTATCGTCAACATGTAACCTTCTCTTTCTCCTCTGTCAATTACTATTCATTTGCATGTGAACAGTGAAAAAGACTAAATATTTTGTCCATCCCGACCCGAGAAAGATGTTGAGCCAAAATGACCCAACATGGCTGGTCCGATCCATTTCATCGGGCCTAGTCCAATTTGATTTTAAAAAATATAAAAAATTACATTTAAAAAAAACAAAAATGTTCTATTTTGTGCATATGGTTGAATTCTAAAAATTTTCTAAGCATAATTTTTGTAAAAAAAAATAGCATCATTCCTCATGTTTTAAAATGAAAATGGGATATTATGACTAATTTATGATTATTCGTTAGAGTTTGACCAAAATATCAAAAATATTTCAACAATCATTTTTTTTTTTGTAAATTTTAATTATTGGGTTGTAAAATTACATTGTAAAGTACACTTATAGGTATTGAGAAGATAACAAGTGCAGTGCTAAAATTTAAATTTTAGAATGGTTAGCTTTTCGACTCAATGGGATAGAGACTCGTTTACAAAGAGAGATTTATTTCAAGTCTTAGAAAAGACCAACAAATAAAAAAATCTGGTCTAAAAAAATAATTAGATAACAATGCAGCTTACCTTAGGTAGGGTGCACTAGAGTGACGTGTCTTCTTCTTGCACAACAAGTCCTCTTACCCGAACTCTCGCATGCCATTAGATTTTTTAGTGACGTAAATACTAGGTGACGACTCCTAAAAACTACAATTGTAATTTTATGATTAAAAAAAATCTCTCTCGTGCATTGTCTCTCCTCTCCGAGGGTGGCAACACACGAGGCGAGAAAAAATTGGCCTTTGCAACAATAACTACCAATACTTATTCTAGATGAGAAATATAATATAAGAATGAGAAATAAAAGAGAGATAAAAAAATATTTTATATTTCTTAAACTAAGTAGAATATGTTTTTTTTATATTTTTGCAGGTCTGGATATGGTTTTCTTTTTCATTGTATCTCTCATTAGAGTGAAGCCATGAAAAAAAATACTTTTTATTTTTTTGTTCAATTAACAAAATACATAAAAGACCTTAGTGTTTCATTATAGATGTAGATACAAAATACTAGATTAGAACATTGTAATGATGATTTTTCCTTTCTTAAACAAAACCATTGGGTTTGATTTATAAAGGCAATATGATTTTTTTCTCAGGATCCATTGGTTATTATTAGATTGATCGATGACATATAGATCTTATTGTATTCTTAAAGTATAATAACATGATTAGTCATCTTTAAAAATGTGATTGTATTAATTAGAAGCTAAGGATTTTTTTGGTTTTTTTGGATTTTCACTCTTTAAAACATACTAAAATCACCACATTATCCTTAAATGAAAATTCATATTAACTACTATCCAATGACTTTTCTTTATATTTTCATCATATATTTTTAGTTACAATTAAAATGATACTTTAATAAATATAAAATATTATTTAATAATCAAATGTGGTGGAGGATGTTTGTGCTTTTTTGGGGATGCATGAGGCATCTCCTAGTAGCCAAATATTGTATTTATGGACAATATTTGAAGTGTCCTAATGTTTTTTTTTCTTTTAATTATAAGGTATATGTATACGACAACACAATAATTGGGCTCCAATAAGTTTTTTTCGTCATCTCTCTCTTTTTTCTCTTCTCACATTGTGTTTTATTTATTCCCTTTCAAAAATTAAAAGTGTCTTATTAGTTTATATTTGTATTAATTCTAGTTCCCATTACTTTTATTGCTAATTGTTTTGCTTTGAAAGTTTTTGAAGTTGATTTTGTTTTTCATTTTCATCCCTCAATGCTTGGTTTTATTTATTTTTTATACCCAATGTGATCTTTATTTTTTATTTATATCTTTTCTTTTTTCTTTTTTTGATTTATTCTATATTTTAATTGTGCTCCTCATCATTTTATTTTATATAATATTTGATATCTCCGTCATTTTTTTTTATTTCTATATTATTACTTTTTAATTTTGTGTGATTGAGAATTTTACTTTATTATTTTTTGGTGTTTGTCTTCTACTAGATAATCTAGGTCTCATGATTGAGATCACAAGTTTCAAAAACCAACCTAATTTATTTATTTTTATGTTTTTGTAATTTTATTTTTAAATATTAAATGATTGAACTCCTAATTTCATGATTTTTTGTATTTTTTTTAAAAAAATAACTTGATTTTATATCATCATGTTATTCGAGAAAATTGGTGTTCACGAATCACTATTAGGTGTACTAATGTCAATAATGGAATAAAAAATATCTTTCCAAACGGGAACAGTCAAACTAGGTCCGTTGAAAAAAAAGAAAAAGAAAATCTAATTTTATCAGAAAACAAAATGCCAGCCTCATGTAATTGCGTTGTCGTATACTCGTATCCCACTCCCTCCCTATTTATGGTCCCGCGAACACTAATATAAAGTCCAAAGCCCTTTGTTCCTTCCTCAATCCGGTTTTAATTTCCCGCATATTTTAAGTTTAAGACTAACACCCATCACTCTCTCTCTCCCTTTTCTCTCATCACCACCGATTTTCACCACCCAAATTTAGTCTCCGCCTCCGCTCCGCAATGCTCCCTTATGCCACCCTCGATGAGGCCGCGGCGGCGCTAGGAAGGAATTTGACTGTAGCGGAGACATTGTGGTTCAATTACTCTGCAAACAAGTCTGATTATTATCTATTCTGCCATAACATCTTGTTTCTTTTTCTGATCTTCTCTGTCGTGCCTCTACCCTTGTTTTTCATAAGTCTCTGGCGATCTGCTGGGCTTGACAAGTACAAGATTCAGCCTAAAGTCAAGTTGTCTCCTTCTGAAGTGTTCAAGTGTTACAAGGATGTTTTGTTCATGTTCTTTTTTGTCGTGGGGCCTTTGCAATTGGTTTCTTACCCTTCCATTAAGGTAAAGCAACTTTTGTTTCCTTTTTGGAGAAAAACATTTTATGTTAAACGAGTTTGTTAGTCTCATTTTGGTTTTTGATGGGTAATTTGGCCTTTTAACAGAATCTATGTAGCGGTATTTGCTGGGTTTTGGCATTGTTTTCCGTTGGAAATCACATGTTTGTTGATTTATGTGATATTGGATATTTTTTTATTTTTTTGGGGTAATTATTGCTTGATTTCCATTAATTAAAGCCAGCGTGTTTCTCCCTTTGATTGTTTTTCTGGGAACATGTATAATTTCATTTTGAGTATATTGATCAACCAGTTTTAACGTTTGATCCTTTTAGGACGTGATTGTGACATTTTCAGTCTTTTTAACCATTTGTTAACAAACAATTGCTATTATTTTGGGAAATCTTGAAATGAGATTAATACTTCTAATGTTGCGTATTTAACTTTGCATGTCCACAGATGATTGGGATTCGAACAGGTTTGCCATTGCCCTCCGGGTGGGAAATCTTTCTACAGTTGTTGGTGTATTTCATGGTGGAGGACTATACCAATTACTGGATCCACAGATTTCTTCATAATAAATGGGGATACGAGAAAATTCACAAGGTCCACCATGAATATACAGCTCCTATTGGGTTTGCTGCCCCATATGCGCACTGGGCTGAAGTTTTGATCCTTGGAATTCCATCTTTTCTTGGTCCAGCAATGGTTCCTGGGCACATGATCACATTTTGGTTGTGGATTGTTTTACGGCAGATTGAGGCAATTGAGACGCACAGCGGGTACGCATGCTGATTTTCTTATTTGCTGAGAGCCCTTTTCTACTTTACTTATCTGTAACAAAATCATAACAACTTTAGAACTTCTGTGCTGTTTTACTGTTTTATTATTCGACTTCTCTGTAAAATAGTAGGAGATCTCAAGTTTCTTCAGTAGTGGCTTACCTTTTTTTGATGTGGGGATCAGCATGGAACTTTTTCTTTTGTTATTACTTTTCTTTTTCTTTGGTTTAGTCAGTGAATGGTTACGGCAAGCAAATTGACAATCATTTGCCTGATCAATTGATAGAGTTAGGGCAAGATAAAAATGCAAAACTTGCAAAAGGCAACTAATGTTTTCCTGGAGAGGTTAGGCCATGTCACTCCGTCCACAGAAAGGGAAGTGCCTATAAAGTACCAAATTTTCTTTTTCTTGTTGATTTTATTCTTGTAAAATTTAAAAGCATACAACAGGTGATGGATGAATATTGTGATTAATGTCCAAATATAGTGTATACTAGTTCCTATCCTTAGATTATGCATGCCAAGGAGTGTAACATCAGTGAATATCACCTAATTAGATTCTGGCTTTTAACTTTTACCAAAATTTATAAAAGCTCACGGTTCTGCATGTTTCTTATATAGGATGAATGAATGGTGCATGTAATAAATATTGCCAAGTTAGTTTTGTCTTGACAAGATCCCCCTGGAAAACTATGGTGTGGTAATATTGTGTTTATGGCAGTTACATTAGCTAAATGCCGTGTGCTTTCTAGCTATCATACAGAGTAGTTTGCTTGGGTTGAAACTGTTTAAAAGTAAATTTGATGTTTGGGATGGAGTTTCCTAGTAAGAGTTGTAGTATCTAACTACTGTGTAGGCTGAAGACATGCAAGTCTGTATGCAATAGATATACGGAGATGAAATCCAGTGCTACTACAAGGTGCCATAGGTTTGATTTCCCTCAATTCATTCACCTGCTGACAGGTGCTGTGATGGCTCCAAGTGATAGCTTCACTACGAATTGAAATGACTTGCATGGAGCTAAGAGATGATGATGCCATTGTTTTCAAACTTTTTTCTATATATTTGGGGAATAAAAAATAGCTTAAATAAATGCAAAATATTACCCAGTTGTTCCCTTCCTCGTATGAAGGAGTGAGAAAGGAAGAAAGAACAATACTACCAAAACAGGGGTCTGTGTGACTGCGTAAGAATGGAGTGGAGTGCATACTAGACATCTTCATATTTTGTTTCATTGTGATACACATTAAGTTATGGACATTTTCAGAACTTCCTTTTTCCATCATCAGTGATGGGTTGTAATTGCAGCTTGAACCACATTGAGCACGTTTCATGTCTTTTGTGAGTTCTTCAGATCCTGTTGGTACATATTGACCCCTTCCTCTGTCGTTTTCTTTCGGTTTTGCTTTCTTCTTCTTCTTCTTTTTGGTTGATAAGCAGTGTAAGGACCCACTTATTCTTGCTTAACTCTTTATCTCCTGGCTGTATATATTTTGCAATGAGGATTTAACTTAGCTATCAGGGGCACACATGGCATGCATGCGAGTAACTTACATCTTGATATGCAGGTATGACTTTCCCTGGATTCCCACAAAATATATTCCATTTTATGGTGGTGCAGACTACCATGATTACCATCATTATGTTGGAGGACAAAGCCATAGCAACTTTGCATCAGTGTTCACTTACTGTGATTTTATTTATGGAACTGACAAGGTAAACAGAGAATTCTTGTAACTAACTATGCTATCCTGGAAGTTATGATAACTGATAGTGGAATGTTTTCTTTGATGATTAGGGCTATCGGTTTCAGAAGAAGGTTCTTTTGAAGGTAATGGCTTTTTTCATTTTCTAAACATGTTGATTGACAAATAGAACTTGCTTGATATCTATTATCTATGTTCGAAAAATACAGACCATTATAGTTCAGTGTAGGTCAATGTGAAGCAGAATGAACATGGTTACGCTCACTACTTGGATTTGTATCATTAATTCCCTGCTAACATCATGTTTCTCTTATGTAATTCAGTTGAAAGAGGGAGTGGAAAATGGTGGTGAGCAGAATGGAGGTTCCTACCATATTGCTACACAAGATCTTAAATCTGACTAGCTGTCAAACCGCAGAACTCTTATTCAGAACAATGCCTTTAGGGCACAGCTCTTGTGAACGAGCCATTTTAAGCTGACGTTGGCCGTATGCTGGTCTGGTTAATTACAAGTGTTAGTATTTCAGGTGGATATTAATTCATGTTTTGTGTAGTGAGAAGGGGAGAGGGCGGGGGGGTGTTAGGGTTCAATGTTAAGTTTCAGAATGTGGGGTTTTTTGTTTAAATGAAACGCTGGATATATATAATGGTTTGCAACTTCAAGAAATTCCGGAGGTGTTTTTTAGCTTCTGTTTTGACATCCAAATTCAGAAACTGCATATATCATATCCATTTCTAACGTGAGAAAGACGCTTTGATTTTGCTGAGTTAGCGTTTTAGTTGCCGAAGGCAGAAACTCGAGTGGAGTTGTTTGTCATTACAAGTATTCTATGAATTGCAATCCCTGCATTGTTTGTAACATACCAGGATGAGGAGAAATAAAACAAGACCGAAAAATAAAATATAGTTTTCTTTTGTGTTTATTGTCCGTGAAAAGTGCAATCAAATGCTGCTAGTTTAGGTCTGTCTGTCTTTCTGACTCGGTTGTCTTTGCTTGATGGTTTTTTGAAGCGAAAGAAATAACAGCCCACAGCAATGCTGAAGCTTGATCAGTATCTTACCCCGGCACATGAAGCCCGGATCGATTCCACTGGAATCAAAACGCCTTATTTGCTTTACAGTTCCAATAGTATATGCCTTTTGTTTTATATATATATACATGAGAGAAAAACACAACAAGCCCGTCTAGCTCAGTTGGTAGAGCGCAAGGCTCTTAACCTTGTGGTCGTGGGTTCGAGCCCCACGGTGGGCGCTTGTTCTTTTTGTTATGTGTTTTTTCAGCCTTTTTCTTTAAATGACATTTTTCTTTCGAAGGTTCGAGGACAAGTGTGCTAGTTATTCACTATTAGGGTTTTCAGCCGGTTGAACTTGTCAATACCGTTTCGGTTAATACTTTGTTTGTGCTTTGTTTTATTTATTGATATAGAATATTTTAGAGTATTTTGGTGTGCCCTTTTTGGGTTGTATTATTCGTATATAATTGATTAATTATATATATGAAAAAATAAAATATTAATTTAACAAACATAATTAAAATTCAAGATAAATTAACTTTAAATAATACAATATAAACACAAAATCAAACAAATATAATCTCAAAATTAGAAATATTTTTAAAATTCCAAAATATTGTGAAAGTAATGTTCTAAAATAAAATAAATATAAATCAATTATATTTGTTTATAATTTCTTAAGTAAAATGTTCTAAATAAAAGAAATATAATTTGTTTGATTGAATTATAGATTTGATTAAAATTAATAATTAGAAAATAGATTTATAATAAAAGAAATATAAATCATTTAAAAAAAAAATCATGGCCGAAATAGTGCACCCGACACGTTTTGGACGGTATTTGGCTAAAATATCCGGTACGGACCGGAATTTAAAAATCGAGACAAAAATAACACCGTTTTGTCTCGTTTTTTTACTGATACAAAATGTTTCGGTTGAAACGAGATTGATAACCTTGGGGTTAACAGGCAGCTTATTAACAAGCACGGTGCTTCCTATCGAAAACAAAAAAGGTAGCCAATGAGCTGGAAGCATTCTCAAACTTACTTTCGGATAGGGGTGAAAGAAAAACGATTAAACTGAGAAAATTAAAAAAAAAAAGAGAAAAATCAAAGCATTAAAACCAATTAGATTTTTTTTTAAACTTTTGGTCTGTTTTTTAAGGAAAAAACCGGTAAATTGAAATCAAACCGATTCAAATTAAAAAAATACTATATATTTTTTATTCTTCTGATTCATTTAAATTTTTTTGGCTGGTTTCCATTTTGATTAAATGAGAGAAGTGAAAACTAGATTAATGTAAGAACAAACTAAAAGTTCTAAAATATTTTTTGGTTTGTTAGTTAAAAAACTAAACCAAAACCAGTCGGTTTAAACCGGGTTCAATTTTGGTTCTTTTTGTTTTTTTTGTTTTTATTGATAAAAACCCAACCGAACCAACCGAAAATATTTATGGCTTTCAGGTAATGACACTTAGTTCGTCTCTCTCTCTCTCGCTCTCTTTTAAGAAGGCTATTTAATTTGAGTGGATAAATTTCAAGAATAAACCCACCCAGCTATTAGTTATTACCTGAACCAACAACCTTAGGCCTTTGGGGTACTAGGCGGACACCAGGGCCAACCGGAAACACAAAATTTGTTTTGTACGAGGATGCCTTGAAAATTGAGAGGCCAAGATTTGGGCTTCAAGATGCTGGTTGTGGATATGGGCCATTCTACCATTGTTAGTTGCCTTGTTAAGGTTCATAAGCCTTCCTTTTTCGAGGCCAGCTGTAACCCGTAATCATTTTTTAGCGTCTAAACATAGGGGATACTGGACGGCCCAATTGGCGACTTATCAGATGAAGAAAGAAAATGAAAAATCAAAACAAAACAGCGGTTAGCGAAGGCCATTGACTGTCCAATCAAATTAATCTCTCTAGGTGTAAGTGGAACCATGCCAAATGTCAATTTCACCAAAGTGGATCCAGCAATGATCATATATGATAGATATATAATCTGTATTATATCATGTCAACTTTTTTTAATGTAAAAAATACAAATGTTCAAGTAACATCAACGGTTCTTGAAGAAAAATAAATAAATAAATAAGATATGGGTTATTGAATTCAATAAACTCATTTAATTTTATAGTATGATTAAAAAAAATATTGACAAAAATAAAATTAATAAAATATAAAAATAACTAATTATAAAATATAAGTTGACAATATCATACTTAGAGAAAGAATAAAAAAAAAGCTCATTGAAGATTCATTGTTATTTTATCTTGGACACCATCTCACCATAAAAAAAGCTGACATGGGCGATTCCAATATTATTACGACAAGTCGCACGATGATAAATAAAAGAGATGGAAAATGCTGTCAAGGCAACGACACAGAAAATAAAAATCAAACAAGTTCGAGTGAATCTCTTAAACCTTCTTAATCTCTCAAACTCACAACTCATGAAAATCCTAGTTATGAGCTCAATCAACAAGATCATTTCCTACCCAATTTGATACTGAATAATCACACTAAAAAATATATCAATTTAAAAAAAAATCCAAATTAAAAAAAAAAAGCAATCAAAAGAACGAGGATAAAAAGTGATAGGAAAAATATTGGACAATGAAATTGTAAAAAAATAATCAAATTTAAAAATTATCTCAAATAAAATAGATGGAAATCAAAATAATGAGGACCAAATCTTATGGATGAAGAAAAATTTAAAAGAGGATGAAATTGAGAAATATTAAAAATTATCTCAAATAAAATAGATAGCAATCAAAAGAATAAAGACCAAATATGATAGATGAAAAAATATTACAAGAGGATGAAATTGAGAAATATTAAAAATTATCTCAAATAAAATAGATAGCAATCAAAAGAATAAAGATCAAATATGATAGATGAAAAAATATTACAAGAGGATGAAATTGAATTTTATTTTTTTATCTATTTTTATAACTTATTTCAAATAAAACAAATAGTGATCAAAAGAACATGGACCAAATTTAAAGTAAAAATAAATTGAATAGATGCTTTGAAAATTTAAAGGGTCAAACATGAAAATCAAGGAGGAGAAAGAAAAAAAATTCTCCAACACTAGTTAAAAAAAACTTGATTTTTAATGATAATTTATTCATTTGATTGCGCTTTAAAAATTAAAGATGTGAAAAAACTCTTGGACACCAATTTGTGTTTTATCACTTGGTTTTAAGGATAATGCAGAAATTTTATTATGCTTTTAAAATTGATTTTTTTGGTATCAATGATTAATGAACCTTCACAAAAAGACATTATTACATTTAATAACTACTTCATTGATTATTTATAGAATGAGAAAATATATTACATTATCTCAATTGAATTGCAATATATCTTGATATAGAAGACTAAATACTGTTATATATATATATATATACATATATATATATATATATATATATATATATATATATATCGAGCTGTTCTAATTTGTGAAAATAACAAGTGATTCATAATGTAACAAGGCCTGGTGACCCATTTTCCTTTCCCAGTTCATAGAAAAGAAGGGTGAAACTTTGCAAATGAAATGTCTCATCATTTCATGGAGACCTTACTGGCTTTTTTTTTTCTTGGGAAGCTCGGATATCCTTATGATCATACACGTGGCAATCATGGACCCAGACACACCATTTCTAATTATTTTAGGTCCATACGAGAATGTCGATCATGGAAACATCAAACAATTACTTCTTTCCTGACATTTTTGACGCAGAGGTTGATGTCAATGGAGACACGACCATTTATCCCACATGACGACCTGCATCCATAACTCCACCACCGTGTCAGGAGCGAGTTTTAGGGTTTGTTTTCCATCGAAATTAATTGGTTCAAAGGTCAGTCGTCGATTCTAAATAGATTGATGATTTAATTCTCGACCATTTAATAAAGAAAATGAAATAATATTCTGGTGAAACTTCACATTCGAGCAAATCAAACTATCCACCCTTTTTCTATTTTTGCCCGCTGGGGTTAGGTTATGTATGATGTATCGGTTATCATAATCCTCTAGGTTAAAATCCTTTGTTTTCACCTCTCCTAGGGCTTTACCAATTCGTTATCGAGGGCCTATATTATAAATTAGTCTCTCTTGTTTTTATAAAACAAGACAAAATAAATAAATATTTTGTCAACAAATATGCTAAAACAACAACAAAAACTTCAATTAATTTAAATAATATATTACGGAACTTCGATTAGCCTAAAATCTTACCACAATATACAGTTTAAGATACATGTTTAATATTACAAAACCAATCAATAAATATTTTAAGATAAAAGTCGGTCCTGGCTTTGCTCTTATCACCCGTTGCATTAGACAACCTCGCTCCCAATCTTTCTCCCTGAAAAATGCATAGAACTCCTCTATGATCTCGCATTCCTTCTTTTTTTTCATCGAGAGTTGTTTTTCCTTTATATTTTGAAAAGCCAACTTGCCGGAGCTGTTTGTGGGATGCTCACGTCTGTTCATTGTTCCATATTTCGATATTGTAGCAGCACCGAAAGTTCCTGGAAAGTTTGGGAGGAGGACATGAAGAGTTAGGTCTTGTTGGAAGCCATTAATTTCAGCTATATCTCCATATACTCGCTGTGCATGTTCTCTCCTTTTGCTATTTTTACCCTTCCTCTTGTACCTAGCTAGCTGTTCCATGACGTAAAAGCGATATTTATTCAGTCCCATATTGATGCCGTATACTAGCTAGCAGAACCTACCCTGTATAGAATTATTAACTTGGTCTCGAATATAGTTTTTCCTTTTCTTCCCTGTAAATTTTAAACCAGTACAAATCAAGATTTTCAAAACAATCAAACGAGAGATTATACTTGGCTCGTGGCTCGACAATGCCGGCCCTTAGAAGCGAGATCACATACCAGACGCATCAACATTAGGCATGGTGGAGAGGGGAGGGGGGATGTTGCTTGAGCGGGGAAGACGATGAGCAGCAAGGGACGAACAGCTTTTGGAAATGCTCAGGGAAAGGAAAGGTAAAATCCAGCAAAGCATTAAAGTTGAGAAAATGACAAGCCAGATGTATAATTTCCTATCTTCAAATTCAATTTTCATCCCTAATTCTTTAAAAGGTCTTCGAATATCCAAATTGGGTTAGAACAGGAGGGTAGAGGCCAACCCATGTGGCCTTGTATTGAAATTATTTTTTTCTCTTAATGAACACACACAGAACTTTTAGGTAGGAAGTCTACATTGTGACCCTAATTTGAACTTTCATCCAAGCTCTCTAATGGATCGTACTATACTTCAAATTTTCACGTCAATATCAAATCATGGGCCAAACGCTCTTGATGTCTAGGTGTGTTTTATCCGAGAGTGTGGTTGTGATTGTTTTTGAAATTATTTTTTGTTTAAAAATATATTAAAATTATATTTTTTATTTTTTAAAAATTATTTTTGACATTAGCACATGAAAATAATCTAAGAACACCAATTTTTTTAATCTAAAATAAAAATAATTTTTTTTTTCAAAAACACTTTTAAAACACAATGCTAAACACCCCAATATTGGAAAGTGGGTGGCAGTTGTTACATATGGTTTATTGACTAATTGGTAATTTTGACAGGCAAGGGACATTAATACTTTGCACTAACCTCATTTAAAAGCACTTCAATAGCTGCCTCCATTTGGTTGATAAAAATTATAATAATATTATAACATTTGTTTTATTTTTTCCTTTCTTGCAAAATATAATAAATAGGTAAAATGGAAAGGAACTCGGGGTAATTTGCATTTAGATTAGAATGTGGAGCATGCTGTGTAATTTCATGGTCGATTAAAGTCCTCACGAGGCAGTCAGATTCCAAAACTCGGGGTAATTGGGCCTTGTTTGTCAATCTAATTCTTGTTTCATGAAAGCTTTTTTTCTTTGTTTTGCCTTTGAACCATAGATGAGTGCGTTAGTCCATAAACTATAGGTTAACAAAATAAATTGACCAGCAATGACTTCTGTTTCATGGAGTGCGTTAGTCCATAAGCTTTACTTTGACATATGACTTGTAAATTAGCTACCTACCTTTTTTATATATATATAAAAAAAACCCTTATATATAATACTATATTATAAAACTCATAGTAATAAAATATAAATAAAGAAAGGGAGAGAGCTCCATGGTTGTCTTGGTCAAATAAGAAGCTGGTGGAATTCATCAAATTCCTAGGTTGCCCTTTTATGTCCACATTCTGGAAAAAAAACCACATGAACAAGAAGTCACAAAAGGAAATACCCGAATTATACAATACTCTCCGTAATTATTATTTTTTTTTAAAAAAAAACTTAAAATTTATTTATTTCAGAGAAGAAAAGGGAAGAAACAGACAAGAAGACTCTTCCCTACCGGACCCACAATCCAGAAAAGAAAAGGGAGAAAAAATGAAAAAGAAGAAGGAAGAAACATGAAAAGGATGCCAAAACTAAAACCTTTGTTTTCAATGAGCGTGCACTTCACTCCCCAATCAACTGAAAGTGACAGCCAATGTCAGTGGTGTTTTCGGACGTCGGACCGTGGCGTTAGTGTTTCTTCAATTGTAATAGCCAAGTTCCCATCAACATGGCTCTCTCTTCTTCCCCCCACTTGCAGATAAACTCGCGCGTTATACCACGCTCCACATGCCACCATTGAAACTCCTCTCCCAGTCTTTCATGCCTCCCTTATTTCTCTCTTCTTACCCCATCACCCCTCCCTCTCTCAGAAAACAGACCCTTAAAAGAAAGACCAAACTTAGCCACGCCCCATACTGAAAACAAAAAGAAAAAAGACCAAAACTTTTTGACATGGACACCCGCCGGAAAACGAAAATTCAGCAGCAACTAGCTCCGGCAGCCTTCCCAAGCTGAATGTCAGTCTTGAAACGCCGCAAAAGTTTCAAACTTTAACCTTTTTTTTTTTGCACTACTATACATATAATATTGCACATATAATGGCAACAACAACTAACACAGCAACTACACCACCACAACAACAAGTAGATTCAGCCACGGCAGAAGAGCTAACAGCAAAGGCGGCTCACAAGAGATATGAAGGTTTGGTGATGGTAAGGACCAAAGCAATAAAAGGAAAAGGCGCGTGGTATTGGACTCATTTAGAGCCTATGCTGGTCCAAAACACCGACACAGGCCTTCCTAAAGCTGTGAAGCTACGGTGTTCATTATGCGACGCCGTTTTCTCCGCTTCCAATCCCTCCAGAACAGCCTCTGAGCATCTGAAACGTGGTACTTGTCCTAATTTTAACTCTCTACCGAAACCCATTTCTTCAATTTCACCCAACACTGCCTTATTGCCTTCCCCTTCTTCAAGTGGCGGTACCACAATAGTGCATACTAGTAGTAATAGGAAGCGACCTGTCGTTTCTAGTTCAGGACTTTCTGGTTCCGGTGGCGTTGCATCATCAACGTATCCATTGACAGCTGTGGGTAGTACGTACCAAGTGAGTCCTCTTGCTATCGTGGATCCATCACGATTCTCAGATGATATAGCTATGTTGCCACAACAACCACATTTGATGTTGTCTGGTGGCAAAGAGGATTTATGTGCTTTAGCTATGTTGGAAGATAGTGTAAAAAAGTTAAAGAGTCCTAAAACTTCGCCAGGGCAAGCTCTGAGTAAGACCCAGATTGACTGTGCCTTTGATTATTTAGCTGATTGGGTTTACGAGTCTTGTGGGTCTGTGTCCTTTACTAGTTTAGAGCATCCAAAGTTCAGGGCTTTTCTGAATCAAGTTGGGTTGCCTGTGGTTTCGAAAAGGGATTTTGTTGGGGGGAGATTGGATGTGAAGTACGAGGAAGCTAGGGCTGAGTCTGAAGCGAGGATTAGAGATGCTATGTTTTTTCAGATTGCGTCAGACGGGTGGAAGGTGAAGAGTAATGGGGTTTTTGGAGATATAAATTTGATTAATTTGACAGTGAATTTGCCTAATGGAACTGCTTTGTATAGGAGAGCTGTGTTTGTTAGTGGTTCAGTGCCTTCCAAATACGCAGAGGAGATTTTTTGGGAGACTATAACAGGCATCTGTGGGAGTCTTGTGCAGCAGTGTGTAGGGATAGTTGCAGACAGGTTTACTGCTAAGGCATTGAGGAATTTAGAGAACCAGAACCATTGGATGATCAATCTTTCATGTCAGTTACAAGGGCTCACTAGTTTGATTAAGGATTTTAGCAAGGAGCTTCCACTGTTCAGGAGTGTTAGTGAGAATTGCTTCAAGCTTGCAAGTTTTATCAATAATAAGACACCAATTCGAAACAGTTTCCATAAATATCAATTGCAAGAGTACGGGAATGCAGGATTGTTGAGAGTGCCCTCGCGGGAGTATGAGAAGATGGATTTTGGACCTGTTTATACAATGCTAGAGGATATAATGAGCTCAGCTCGAGTATTGCAGTTGGTCTTGCTAGATGAATCGTATAAGATAGTATCCATGGAGGATCCTACTTCAAGAGAAGTTGCTGAGATGATTGGAGATGTGGGGTTTTGGAATGATTTGGACGCGGTGCAATCGTTAGTTAAGTTGATCAAGGAAATGGCTCAAGAGATTGAGATAGAGAGGCCGTTAGTAGGGCAATGTCTGCCGCTATGGGATGAACTTAGAGCAAAAGTGAAGGATTGGTGTTCAAAGTTCCACATTGACGAAGGAGCAGTGGAGAAAGTGGTCGAAAGACGATTCAAGAAGAGCTATCATCCTGCCTGGGCTGCGGCTTACATTCTAGATCCACTTTATTTGCTGAGGGACAACAGTGGCAAATACCTTCCTCCTTTCAAATACTTGACCCCGGAGCAGGAAAAGGATGTAGACAAGCTTATAACCAGGCTTGTTTCAAGGGAGGAGGCTCATATTGCACTGATGGAACTCATGAAATGGAGAACAGAAGGGCTTGATCCTGTGTATGCAAGGGCTGTCCAGATGAAGGAGAGGGATCCCGTTACAGGAAAGATGAGAATAGTAAATCCCCAGAGTAGTAGGCTTGTCTGGGAGACTTATCTTACTGAGTTCAAGTCCCTAGGGAAAGTTGCAGTTAGGCTTATTTTTCTTCATGCCACTTCATGCGGGTTCAAATGCAATTGGTCTTTGCTGAGATGGGTGTGTGCCCATGGACACTCAAGGGAAGGCATGGACAAGGTGCAAAAGTTGATATTTATTGCAGCTCATTCAAAGCTTGATAGGCGGGAGGTTTTGAGCGACGAAGATAAGGATGCAGATCTCTTTGCTATGGCAAATGGTGAGGATGATGTGCTAAACGAGGTTCTTGTCGATACTTCCTCAGTGTAACATTTTTTTTCCACTACTTTTGAATTTAAATTTGTAGGATTTATTTGAATTCTTTCCACTTCTTATTTCCTCTTGTATTTCTTTACTTACCCTTTAGAAGATTTTGGGGCAGTCAGATTGGAGGAAGAGAGGAATTCATAGGGATTCTGTTTCTGTATGCCTAGTAATGCATAGCACATAAATTGAGCAAGGTCTCATCTTTCATTCTAGGATGAATTTTGGAGGTTCTGAGTTTGCCAGAAAAAAAAGAAAGAAAGAAAGAAAAAGAAAATCTACTTGTTTGTAGAGATACCAGTTTCTTTTTAACAGATTTCTCAGAACGGGAACGCTTGTACAGTTTTGTTCTTCAAGTATTCTCCGTACTTTCTAAGATTGAGTTTATATAAGAGCAATTGATTCGAATTCTCTTAACCTAACCCGTTAATACTCATTTAAGCATGGGTGATGTATATCTGGTTTGCTCAGCTATATATTGATTTTCTGAGCACGGTGTTCATAACTTTATTTAGAACTACGTTATGAAACACTGGTAGCCATTATGGTTATTATATTCTTCACCATTATGTCATGATCGTTGAAGCTCTCCATTTCCAAGCATCACTTGCTTTCTGTCATAAAAGTTTGTCACTGTTCTTAAATTCAACCAAAAGTCCAATAAGTCTTCTTTAAAGATGCAACTTGAATCACTATACTAGTATATTGCCTGGTATTTATGAGTGTAACAATCTGCTCTGGGAACATAATGATTTTCCATTTGTCAGGAACTTTGATCTGAGTGATAATCATTATTAACTGAACTGAAGAAAACTGAGATGTTATGCTAAATTAATCTTTGTGGTGGCAGAAGCGTTCACAAAGATTAGTACAATGCCATGGACAATGATTAAAGGTGGAATTCTGCCAGAAGGATCCAAGGACTTGACTGGAATTTTTTGGAAGTGAAATGTCAATCTGTAACCAGAGGTTGCTTAAACAAGCTGGTTCGGTGAATGGCAAGCCAAGTGCCTCTACGTGGGTCAACAACCTCGGATGGACCTGAAAGAACACCTTTCTAGCTGGAGAAGCACTTCCACCTGTTCTATTTCTCCTGGGTTTTGTGTCTTTGGGGAGGTGGAGCCCCACCATGAAAGAAGTGGAACTCTTTTTCCAAACTTTGGTTGTCATGGAGGGAGAAAGAGAGACATCAGGGTTTTCCCCATCAAATCATATTTCGGGTAACTTCTCTTTTAAACATTCCAAAGCCTGTGACGTTCATGCAGGGTAATTGGGCAATGTTCCCCATAATTGCGAGAAAGGTGTTTACAGGCCCCAAAACGAAGATTTTCGGCAGGAAGCACTGCAAAAGATGATTGAGAGTGGTTCTGCAACGAATTCAAACCATTTTTAGTGGTTCCTAATTTATAGCTGATCAAGTTGGAAAAATATAATAATTTAACAGGACGCAGTGGATTCAATCATCCTTAGTTTCCCTATGCAATTCACCAGTGCTGATTGCTTTTGAATTTATTTATTTATTTCCCTGTGCATGTTCCTGAATATAAACAGTGTACATTTGCTGTTTTGTTTAACCTGTTTTGTTTGCTGTGGATACCATGTCCTTTAGCATTCATGATTATTCATATGGAAGGCATCTAAACATCGGAGGAATGATGGGAACCTCAGTTCTGTCGACGACTCCACGTTTTGTGTCTTTGTTTGTGATTGCTTGGCAATGGAGGTTGAGAATCTTATTTATTATATCGAGTTAAAAATACTATAAAAATTAATTTAAAAAAAATATAATTTTTTTAAAAGCATTTTTAAAATGTATATATATATATATATATATATTAAGTAGAGAAAAAAAAGTTGCTGTCGATAACTTTATCTCTTTTCTATTTTAAAGGTTGAATCACTTGTTATAAATAGTCCTCTAGTGCAGGTAATCTTTTAAAATTTCAACATCATTTGAAAGGATACACTTTCAATCAAAACCTACAAACTAAAAACCTTTCACAAACTCTCTTTATAAAGACAAAACTTGAAACTAGAGCATGGAGAATAAATAAAGTAAGTAATTAGTAAATGTTTTCTCTAATTGAAGATTCATATAGTTGTTGAATTAATTTGAATTTATTTCAGCATTTTATTTTTATTTTAAATATCATTTTTGAAAGAAAAAACAAGATGTCTAGGAATTAATCAAAAGGAAACTAATTAGAGAAAAAAATATTGTACTGAAAATTTATTTTTCAATTTACTTGAACTCGAACCATAGTCCAAGCACACGCATATATTTTAAACATATCACATTCCTAGACCATCTGCCTTTTAAGATCCTTGGTTCCTACTAACCTAATTTCTTCCGTTCAAGATACCATTGTATCTACTAAAAATGTTTATAATCTTTCGATGTTGTATATAACTTTTAGTTTAAATTTGAGAATTTTGCCAAACCAAAGTTTTTTAGATCAATTTCTTATCCACTCATAATTGATTTTAAACATGTTAATGTTACTTGTTATAAAACTTACACTAGACACTTGACCCGTGCTTTTCCACGCATTAAATATATTTTCTTCAACAAAAAATTCTATACACGTGTTTTTGTAGTTTAAAAAATTCTATGTGAAAATCAAAAAAATTATGCATACACGTAATCAAATAAATCGAGAACTATGCTTGTTAAAAAATGAAAAGAAAAAAATTATAAACAATAACAAAAATAACACAGGAAAAATCAACATAGTAGTATGTGGCTTTTAGTTTATATAGGTTCGAGTATTTTGCCAAGTAAAGATTTTTCAATATCAATTTCTTGTTTATAACTGCACCTGCAATTTTAATTTAGCTTCTAACATATGAATTGAGTATGCCATAACTATTTTTTCCGACGAATCTTGCAGTGAGCCCTAAAAAATCTTAAATGCTTGATCGTAAAATTTCTCCAGTACTCGTTCACAGATTCATGTCTTCGTCCTTTTCTAAGGCATGGTTTAAAGTTTCATATTTGAGTTTCATAACGAGGTAAAATGTAAACTCTTGCCCCATCATTCTGATCACAGTAGCTTGGGCACAGCGACATTATAAAACTTCCCACGATCGATAAACATTGCCCGGCTTGAATGGATTCGAAGGCATGATTTCAGAATTTTATCCCGCATCAGGAGAGACCATGGATTCGAAAGTTGGAGCCAAGAAGAAGAGAAACGAAACAAAGACATTGAATTATCAAGAGTCCCGCTTCAACCATTTTTACTACAAGTAAAGAGGTCTTCCAATTATGGAGTGCTATACTGTTTACTACCCTAGCTAGCAACTTTTCATGGCACGTAACTAGCTGATGTATTGGTTTTTCAAGGAAAACTAGCCACTTCTGCCAATCATATTCTATCCCCCCTATACTTCAAACCTCCATTGATGGCTATCAGATTCTCTCCCACCCAACTCCGCAAACAAACAGTAAGAAGGTGGAAAATCAAGTTTGTTTTTCACTTTCTGGGTTAGTGAACGAACAGTGTATAAAAGTAGAGTGGATTGAACAAGGTATTATTTTACCACTTTGGTATGATATGCTGAGCTCCACTCGTTCTGGGTTAAAGGGAAAAAGAACTATAATGATTAGTACAGGACGACGCCGGCCCTCTCTTTATACAAGAATCTGTCCCTCTTCCTATGCTACCCATTTCCTTTTCCTTTACCCTTGTTTTTGCTTCTACAATATTAATTAGGGTTTATATTTTCTTCAGTTTTTTCTATCGCCTCGCCCACTTGCACAAGGAGAGACTTCGCTATCTCCTTTACGATTGTATGTGGTGATTTTTCACATTTCACTCTATATGTGCACGATTTTATTAATAATCCATCCAAAAGTTTAAGTTTAAATTATTTAAGTTTCTAGATGAGATGGTTCCTTAACATAGTATCAAAGTCTTGTTAACCCAGTAGTCACAAATTCGAATCTTAATACCCTCATTCTATCTAATAAAAAAAAATCAAACATAAAATAATATGAGTTTCTATAAGTTTCAAACCCAAAGTGATTTTACTTAAAAAAATGTATTAAATAAATTATATTATGTAGTCTCATCTAAAAATTTATATAAATCATATTTTAGAACCTTCATCTTTTAAATAAATCTCCAAAATATAATTAATATTATTGTCCGAGCATGCAGTGCCCTGATTAATTTAGAAGAAGATAGACGAGATTTGCACTACATGGCACCGGTCATGATGCTGCCTGGCTATACTATATCTTGTTGCCTCTACTTTTTGGTGAAATGTCAGGAAATCAAATTATATTAAAAACGACAATCGCATCATGCTCAGTAGTGATGGTGGTTAGATTAGGGTCTGAAGAAGTACAATAATTATCTCCAATTAATTTGTTTCACATGTAGATATATCATTTGGGTTTTCGAGAGAGGTCTTCTTTTATTTTTCAAAATAATTTTGCACAAATATTTATGTTTAAATTGACCTACAGCTCGGAGTCGAACTTCATTTTACTGCATCATGATGCTTCGTGGACCACTCTTTTCTTTTCTTTTCTTTTCTTTTTTTCGGGACAAGGAGAGGAGAGGTCAGCTTCTTGGGTTTTCAACTACAAAGTTTACTTGGAAAATACCTTCCTTTTGGAAAGAAAGATACGATTCTACTTTTTTTTTTGGTATAAACCATCCGGTACTCCGGTCCGGATTCGAGCTAGGTAGGACCTTTAAGGGCGGCAAAGCTCTCCCAAACGAGTTTTTAAGCAGCTGCATACCTAAGGCTCGAACTCGAGACCTTGGTTAAGTTGGATACGATTCTACTTTAACTTCACTGTTCTTTCACATGGTATGCTATTTTTGTCCTGAATAATTGACAGCTTCATCTTAGAAATGCTGCGAAAAAGTATTCTCTCTTTCTCTCTTCTTTCACAAACCCTAATTTGGCACGAGACAGTATCTATCTATTCATTTATATATTTAGCAGAGCACAGCACTCTAATTCAAAGGGTTGAAGAAGGCAAATTAATATAAAGTGTTCAATTGAAAATGATTTGAAGGAGCGTATATCATGAACGTGTCACAATCATGGACTTTATATACCTCCCAAGGCCGTACGATTGGTCCACCACCATCAAAATAATGTTATTTGGAATCGCAATACTCCTCCTTTAATGTTATTTTAATCGCTAGGTGCCCCGCAGGTGGACCGTATAATAATGTGTGTCCCCACCAGTAGTTGACCGTGACCGTGATTAAAATATGTACCTGTCTCCACATTCGGTGTCAATATATATACAGCTGCCTGCATTTTTCTTCCGCCGTGAGAGTTCAGCGGCGATGGAAGATCCCGTCAACGTCTATTCGATCCCCCGTCGCAAGATGATATTAACGCCTCGTTAATCCTCTTTATTTTCTTTTCATAAAAAGAATCAGCACATTGCTCAAAGCATCGGACGTTTTTTGTAATGATTTCTGTTTATCCTAAATTCCCAATGTATTACTGTGTTTTGATTGCTATGATATTTTTTAATTTTTTTTAAATATTTTTGATATAAATACATGAAAATGATTTAAATATAATTTATTTTTATTTTTTTTCAAAAACATTTTAAAAATGTGTTACAAAACAGGGCAATGTGTGACGTGTTGGCATTGGTCTCCGTATCAAAGCCACCATGTGAGGCGTCTGAGGGTGGTGAAGAAAGAAGATAAAAAAATAATAGCATAAAGGTAAGTAAACAAGATATTTTCAGGTTTTGAGTTGAAATAGTCGAAGCTAGTGTTTTTTCTTGTGAGATACCGCGGGATTATATTCAAAATCTATTTATACTTAGTTATTTGATCAAATAAAATTAAATATTTTTTTAGTTTTTTTAATGTAAACATGTTTTTTTTTCTCATCATAAATATAGTTTTAAATAAAAACGATTTTACATGGTTGTATAAAATATAAAAAATAATTAATTTAAGAAAAGTTTCTAAAATAAGAACAATAAAGGTAATAAAATAAATATTTTATTTTCATTAAATATTCATGAGAGTTTTTATAATATATGTAATTATCCATGAACTATCATTAATAATATCATAACAGCTATACTATTATTTCAAAATAATTTAATTGTAAAATAAATAAATAAGAAACAGAGAGTAGATTTTAAAAAAGGCACTACCAAGCCTAGGAGAGTGTTTGGGAGTTTAGTTATGATTGTTTTTTAAAGTATTTTTTCATTTAAAAATATATTAAAATATTTTTTTTATTTTTTGACATCAACACATTAAAATAATCTAAAAACATTAAATTTTATATATTTAGAGCAAAAAAACAAAATATATTGTTTGAAAAATATTTTTGCAGTGTTTCCCGGACACCCTGCACAACATTCTAGCTTCTTCTCTTTTTTTTGTTCTTTCAAAAAAGTAAAAATAAAACAAACAACACTGCAATGTTGTGTCGTGCACTTGTGTGAGTATTGTTTTTTTGTGACTTGAAAGCTTGTAAAATCTAGTTTTTATAAATTTATTTTTAATCTAAAAACAACTCTAATTATTTTAAAAATAAAAATTACATTTTCTAATTTATTGTTTTCAACACGGTTAAAGGTATAAAAATACATCATTGAACTCTCTTTTCTAAAATGAATGTATTAATATCAATATTGATTTATTATACTTTGAAACTTCTTATCTTATAATCTCTATCAACATGCAATAACCAAAACGCAACAAAAAAATATTTCAGAATAGAAACATAAATATTACAACGACAAAATACTTAAAAATTTAAAACTTGAGAAGACCAAAATTACAGTAGAAGAATGTAATTTACAATTTAGAGTTACATAGATAATTATTAAATTTAGTTTCATAGATAATTATTATCTCTTGGTTGAAAGAACCTCTATATAAATTCAAACTCTGTGTACACCCAAATCTCCGACTGCAGTATGAGCTAACACGATCGATTTAGAGCACCAAACTACTAATTAAGGATGAGTAAAAAAAACAAAAACCCTGGAAAATCAAAATAAATTAATTGAGAAAAACTAAATTGTGAAAAACCTGATTGAACCGATTAGAATTCTATTAAAAATTTCTAGTTTGGTTTTTAGTTTTTTAAGTAAAAAACCGATAAATCAAAACCAAACCGAATTGGTTTAAATAAAAAAAAAAATGCTACAATGTTGTTTTTTATTCTTTCAGTTCAGTTTAAATTTTTTGGTTTGTTTTCATTTCAATTAAATAGGAGAAGAAAAAAATTGATTAAAAAAAATGAAATTATTTTTTGATTTTTTAGTTAAAAAAAATATATATGAAATTGAAATGGCTGTCTTGTCTGGCAATAGAAAATTAGAAATTTTGAAATGGTAAAGCGAGCGAGTGAGGGAGCCAACTGGAGGGGAAAGGGACAAGGCCTGGACTAGAAAATAGAAATATTATTTTCAAGAGTTGCCAGGTCAACCACCGTTGAATCATGATGTCATAGGACGTGATCTTATTTGTTCATGTACGTACACATGACGACCCATCCATTTTCCAGTGACGTCACTCTTAAAAGAAGGAAAGAGAGAGTAGACGGCTGGCTGTCTTCTTCGGTTAGAGCATCTCAAACTAGTGTGCTATAAGAGAACCAAAAAAAAAAAAAAAATTTATGGTATTTTGTAGTAATTTTTTTTCTCTAATGAGAAAACTATTTGGATAATCAAAAATAAATTTTTCTATACAAGTTGCTACTTGAAACAAAAAAAAATTATAATTTTTTTATCTTGCTGGAACCTGGTGTGCTTCTCTTTTCACTGTCTCAGATTTGTGATTCTTTTCTTTATTGTCTTGGATTTACTTACTCCACTAATGAATCAGGCTAGAACTTAAAAATATGCAAGTAATGTTGTTATTTGAGATCTATTTTTTAGAAATATTCTAATTCAAATTAATAAAACAATTAAAAAAAGAATTAAAAAAATATTTTTTAAAATTCAATTCTAGACTAAAAATAATTTTTACTACACTCGAATAACTCTACAAATTAATTTGATTGTTTAAAGATATTTGAGTTTTTTTTAAATAAATATAAATTTGAATGAGATTAAATGCGCCAACCATAAAATCGGTGAAAGGCAATGTAAAGCTCGCTACGACAAGTCTTTCTCTAGTTCATCGATCTCTAATCTATTTTTGAACATAAAATAACATGTCAATATATGGCTTATGCTGATTTGAAATTGATTACTTTAAATATATTGTTTAGTGTGTTAATTATGATGATATATGAGTTTTTTTAAAAAAATTGAAATCCAAAAAAAATTAAACTTTGGCGGTTATTCTTTCAATTTTGAAATTTTAAATTTTCAAAAGTTGGTGGCAAATGAAATTTTGGCTGAATTTTTCAATATTTAAAAATTTTAAATTTAAATTGTTACGGTGTTTTTAATTTTAAATTCATTTTTTTAATTTAAATATAATTAAAAAATTAATAATTATATTATTGGAGGGTTTTTTAAAAGTAATTAATTATATAACTTACTTCTATTAATTGTATAATTAAATTATATACAAAATAATTGCACTATATTTAAAATAATATAAAAAAATAGCTCTTCAAAATAATTTTTACCATTGGAGCACACATCAACAAAAAAATCATATATACACTATTCAAAAAACCATTTTGGAGATTTGACTCTCCAAAATAGCTATTTGCTCTCCAAAAACCATTATTTTGTATGTAGTTTAATTATGCAATTAATTATACAAGTAATAAGAGTAAGTTATATAATTAAATAATTGCTTTTAAAAAACCTTCCAACAATAGAATTATTAATTTTGTATATAATTTTTTACTCTCTTGTTGAGATATTTTTAAATAAAAACAAAAACAAATATTTTTAATATAATTACATTTTTTTCTAATATATTTTGGTGGGTTCCCATTTCATTTATATTTACTTAAATTAATTCCATTTGCTTCCTAGAACGAAAGCCTGAAACAACCTCTAGTTTGTCTTTTTCTTTTGAAATCTAGAGCAACAAAATGCCCATGGGCCAACAAAGTTTAATAATAGAAATATATCATTTAAGTTGTTAGGTTTTTATTGTATAAGGAGGTATTTTTTTTAATCTTTTTATTAAAATTAAAATCTTATATAAGTGTAATTATAAATCACATATGTTTGAATTTAAGATCACATATGTTTGAATTTAAGAGTTATTTTTTTAATAAAAAATATAGAATTTCATTGACAAGATATCATGATGAAAATTTTAATTTTATACATTTAAATGCTTATCAAACCATAATTTATGGATAAATTTCTAAAAATATCACGTAGTATAGGTGAACGGACACTTATCATATCATATTTTAAGAAATTATTATTTACATCTTTTATTGGTATCCAAAGATAAAAAGAAAAGATAAAAAGAGAATACTTTTGTACATCAGTAACCACCATTGTGCCTTCGTAATTGCACATCTCTCCCCCCCCCTGCCGAACCAATGAAAACCTAGAAGAACACCAAAATCCACCTAAACATGGTGAAGTAAGCAACCAAAAACCATGAAAAGAACAATGTAAACAACCACAAAAAGAATTTTCCAAAGCTATTTTCACTCGCACTCGACCCACAGCCACCATCACTCACTCTTTGTCCATCAAAATCAGCCTCCGCGTAGTAGTAAAATCGCAGACACCACCTACCACATCAGCATTTTCCACAAAAACCAGTAAGATAGAGGGAAATGGTTGTAGATTATGGTGAGGTGGGATGATTTTGGGTGTGTTTAAGGCTACCAGTGAAGAAAGATAAAGAAGATGTAAGAGATGGGGCATCTGAAGGAGAGAGCAAAGTTAATTGGGTTTTATAGAGGAGCTCGCGTCGAATTAGATTTCAAAAAGTGAGGATACGTGAGAAGCTGGATTAGGCTGGAATGGCCTGGTAGAAAAAGAGTTGAATGCAGTGCCTAGTTGATAAAATACTAAGGAGAGGAGATGTTGAAGGAGAGGAGTAACAATGGAGATTGATGCCAAAGAAGGCGGGGAGAAGGAGGCCGGTGTGAAGATGGAATAAAATGTGAGGATGGATTATGGTGTGAAGATCAGTGGCGGTTGTTGAGGAGAGGAGATGGCACTGTTTTTTTTTTTTTTTTTTTTTTTTTTTTTTTTTTTGATATGGCACTGTTTTTAGCAGAGGAGGTGGGCGGTTGCTAACATGAGCCAAGGGTGTAGGACCATTGATTTTAATTCTGGTTGATAAAATGATTTTAGTTATAAGGGTAAATTGGAGAGGAAAAAGAGCCTAAAAGCGTGTTAAATAGAAAATCTGTAATTTTATTTTTTTTGAAAGGCGATTAGTGAGATTAAAAAACATGATTAAATTAAAAATTATTATATAAAAACAAATATATAAAATGCAATTAATGAAAAGTTAGCATGCTCAGAATACCATGTATTTTTATTAATTTTTCATTAGTTAATTAAAAAAAAGTAAGGCAATGGTATCAATAATATGATCATGATAAATCTAAATTTAAAGAGTCAAAATACATGTAATAGCTGATTTATTAACTATAAGAATGAAAGAGAATTACATTAAAAGCGAGTTTATAACAAATTTTAATGAGAAATATATTTTTATAATAGAGATTCAATCTCAGTTATGTGATGAGATCCATCACTTTTAAACACAGATTTAATTTGTGGCTAAATATTCATTCATTGTGGTTTACACGAAAAAGGAACACAACACAAAAAAATATACAATTTTTAAATGTTTGCTTGAGAATGTGGCTGAAGTTGTTTTTTAAAGTGTTTTTTATTTAAAAATATATTAAAATAATATATATATATTTTTTAAAATCATTATGATATCATCACTTCAAAATAATTTATAAATATTAAAAAAATAAAACAAAAAAATAAACTTTTTAAAAAACACTTTTAAAACAAATCTCAAACACACACTAAATCTCAAACAACAAAAGCACATTAGATATTTTGTTGTTAACCAAAAAATAATGGAGTTGTGGTAAAATTCAAATTTAAAATAGTGAAGTACGCGTTACCATAGACTTTTGTGCAATTCATAATAATGGAGTGCTCGTTTAGATTATTTGAACCAAAGACTTTATGCGTCAGAACAAGACAATTGTGAAATTAAATAACAAAAAAAAGTATATATATATATAAGAGAATAGTTAAATTTCATAAAAATCTTGTTGGTCTAAAGCAAATCTCATGACCTAGAGGTCCCCCCAGCTAAAGGATAGGCTTTTCTTTTTTCTAAAATGAATAATGAGTTCATAAAGGTGTGTTAACCCAACTAACATGATAGTATCAAAGAGTCTCATCTTCGTGTCGCGTCTACTGCACAAGAAATCTTCAAGGTTAAGCGGCCTAATCTTCTGTGTAGTAAAATCACGACCTCCATCGAGCTTCTTACCAATTTCGGTTTGATCTGGTGATTGCCCACGTGCTTGGCACGTGATGGAAAGCAGCCGGGATCTGCTGCGACAGTGCTCTTAATTACCACAATCTGGGTGGGGCTGGTCATCATGCTCGTCCTTGTTTTCTTTGATCTCTTTCAATTAACTAAAGCAGCAGGTTTTTGCATATAAATATATAGTTTCAGTTGGAACATAGCTTTCTCAAACGCCGAAAGGAATCATTGCTACCATCTTCTCCACTTATTTCATCTAATTCTGCACTATTTCATTATTATTATTATTATTAATTTGATTTCTAAGCTGATTGCCTAACGAGTAACGGTCCATAACAAATCAAAGGAAAAGTAGTGGGGGCAGTGAGGTTTATGATTTTGTCTACTGGGTTTTAGTTGGATACGTGGGCTTCAATTTGTTGGCCTTGTGGGGCAAATCTAAACCCTAGTAACATTATTTCACCAGGCAACATAAATATTCACATCACTTTTCTTTTTCCGCTTTCTGGGCAGTCAATTATGCTTTGATTTTATTGTTATTCTTTCTGAGTATAATCATTATTTGTTTATCAAGGTACTGTAACTTGTATTTTCGCTAGGTTACATGCAGGTGGTGTGGTGCTAGCTAGTCTTGAGAAGAAAAGGTAAAATAAATGTGAGGCTGGTGATATGGGCACCCAAATCTTTATTTACCAATTAAGCAAGTTGACAAGGTCCTCTCCCTTGATTAAGTCAAATGAATCAATTAATAATTTGTCCTGTGATGTTTGTTTTGATATTAATAGGAAGTCAGAGACAAGAACGATGGGTTGTTCTTGAAAGCCCGACTGGATTAATTGCTCAAAACAAAAGATATTGGCTGCAGCAACGTAGTAGATGTTTCAGATAGAGTTTTTTTGGATCAAAATCCATGTTTCTTGGAATATTATTTTTAAAATCATAGTCCGGAGTTCTAAATCATGTTCCAAAAGACATGAAAGGATCCAAATCGAGAAATTCAATGATTAGGGTGGGTGTGTACAGGTACCTTAATGGCATTATATAATCTGAGTATAAACTCGTTTATCGGGGCGCCCTTTTCTCATTAGTTCTCAGTTCTGAGACAGTGCCACAGAGGAAAAGGGGCGAGGAAAAAGGAAAGAAGCGAAGGACAGGGCTTTGGAGTCATGAACATGATGATAGCAGATGTGAACGAAAAGAAAAGGTGAAAAAAAACAAAAAGAAAAGAAGAAAAGTTTGATATATACTTTTGGTGGTTTCATTTATATATTATAAATATCATATAATATATATTGTTTTAAAGTAGTTCCGTGACTTGGAATTTAAGGACAAAATCTGCATCATTAGGTCAAATTCTCTTGGGACAAGGAAAGGCATCATGTCCTAACATGGTTTTGAAGCTCCAGAATCCATAGGAGGCATATACAGTAACAGTTCATGTCTTTTCAAAGGTGGTTGTTAGCCAGAGCAATAACTATGGTTTTGTTTTATATATAATTACGAGAAAGAGTAACTTTTCATTTTTATTCTTTGCTATCAAAGTTGATATTCTGAAGGCTCTCAAGTATGTTCATGCATCAGCAACAACAGGCATGAAGTTGTTAATTTTCAGTTTCACTTTCCAGTTCTTGATTGATTAGTCAATCCTCAGGATATGATGGGAAAATATTCCTGTTGTTTTACCAGAGGAAAAACACAGAGAAATCCAATTTGACGCCAAGTTCTAGGCCCGCAACCCTTTCCTCTCAACTCCCTCGTTGAACACAATCCCTTTTTTTTCCTGTTAGATTGGGACTTCACTTCAATATCATGATATATGAATTTAGTCGTTACCATATGATTTCACCCCCCCCCCCCCCCCCCCCTCCATGTTTGAAGAGAGACACGCATTGACAAAGTGATTCACCATGTCATTATACAGAGTTGAATGCCAGCATGTTACTTGTGGAAAAGGTAATCCTCTGATAAACCAGAGGAGATCATATTACAGAGAATGATTGTAGGGGTAATGAAGGTAGCCTCACTTTTACATATTTGTTTTCTTGCAAGTGTTCCTGACTTGACGTCTCAACATTTAACTTGTTCTTGAAAGCAGCCTCACATCTGGTAAATATATATATATATATATATAAATGGAAAATCCGATACTGCTACGGTATAAATTTGAAGTATTTGAGCTTGCATCCAAAATGTTATATATTGGAAAGGATGGAAAAACTGATAATATACATAGCGGAAAACAAGCTAAAAATATTCTAGGTTTCGGGTTAATGGGTATCATAGTATTAGTGCATACCGAGGTTTACGTGAGTGCAGATAATCTACAATCAACTTGTAAACCAGTTAAAGTAACAGTCCGATGATCCACCATGAACATCCAATGTTCAAAGCATTGTCAGATCAGATCAACTGCCTTTTAATTGTTGCGTCGACGCATGGATAGCCAAATTGAGGCTCATGCACATGCACAGTAAGATAATAGCAGCTGCAGCAGCAATAGTATTATCATCAGTCACCAAAAATAAGATTGATTTTCTTTGGTTTTCACGAGTGTTAGCCTCTCTATCCCTTTAAAGTTTATTTTATCCCGAAAAGAGTAAAAACGAAACAAAAAAAATTAAACAAAGTCCATACACAAGAGTCATATGGGTTTATAGGCTTGTCCGAGGACTTACTATCTAAAATATAGCAAACAATTACTGGACCAATTAATAATTTAAATATTTACAAAAAAAATATAAAAACAGTAAATAAAATGATTAAAATAAATAAATAAAGAACTTGAGCTCATCAAAGGTATAAAAAACTGAATGTTGAAGGGTGAAAGGAAAAAAACCTAGTTAAATTGTATTAACTCACGAACTTTGTGATGATGAATATAAAATTGGAATAACCTCGTAGAAAGAAAAAAAACAGGAAAAAAGAATCGTTTGACAGGAAATAATTTAAAAGAGAGCACAAAGATCAATTTTTAATATATCAAATGTTGAATGATGAAATTAAAATAAAAAAAAATATAATGAAAAAAGACTAAAGTCAACCTGCATTAACCTTTGATATCAGTGAGTCTGATCATAAATCGTAGACTAACCATACAGAAGTCAAACTGAGAAAAATAATAAAGCAAAAATCTAAAAAAAATACCAACTTAAAAAAGGGGGAAAAACTAAGTAAATCCCAACAAACCTCCTAAATGTTTTTGAATTTTTTATTCTTCAAATTAACCTTTTAGGTGTTTTTGGTTCATTTTAATATATTGACGTGAAAATAAGATTTAAAAAAAATAATATTTTGATGCATCTTCAAGTGAAACACTTTGAAAAAAAATATTTATCATTGTCTCAAACACCCCATAAATACATATTGAGAACATGATTTATTGTTTTTTTAATTTTATAAGCATAAAACTAGAGACCATAAATTGAATATGTTTACCAAACATTTTATGATTTAGATGAGTCATTCGTGGTCATATAAGATTAGAGACAATAGTTAGGGAAAACATAAATGATAGATTTAAACAAAGAGTTGTCACTTAATTGATCTAAAAGTCATACATAGATGTGATTAATAAGTTATGTTAGCTACTTAATAAAATATATTACGACCTTTTAACCCATTCAAGGTCATATAAATTAACTAAGACTTTAGCCCACTAAAAAATCTAAGTTAGATTTTTTAAATGAATATAAAAGGATTATTAATCAGTATTAAAATAGTAGGAGAGCAAATTGTATAAGAACAATTAAAAAAAATATATTTCAAACATATTTAGAAAATTAAGCATAGTAGGTTTATATATACCTATTTATAAATTCATTGCTAACATTACCATAAGAGAAACTTATATTATTTAAAAATAATAACATAATTATTTAAATAAAATCTTAATATTCTTTTTAAAATTTTAAAAAAAACATTAAGAAAAAAGTGAAGGGTCAAATGTGAATGTGACCTAACATGAAAATCTAGACTTGTCTAAGCCTTAAAGCATATGCTCGTGGAACTGATTTTGATTATTTTTTTTTATAAACAAGCACACAACATGACCCACGTGCACTTAGATCTAGAAACTTAGGGTTGCATGCTTGATTTTTTCTAAAACGATGTCATCTACCCTAATTGTTTTTTATTTTTCTTTCAAATTTGGAAGATAAGGCATTCCTTGTGTGGGTGAACAACACATCATTCAACATCTTTATTTTATGACTAACTACTATAGCAACTACTAAATTTAGGTCTAAGTTTTTGGACCCAAAAAATCTAAATCTTAAATATTTTTTTTACCCATAAACATGGATGAAAACCTTATTTATAAAATAAAACACATTTTAATATACTTAAAAACACAAGACTAAATGCTCGTTTGAGAGTGTGATCGAATTTGTTTTTCAAAGTGTTTTTCGTTTAGAAATGCATCAAAATGATATTTTTTATTTTTTAAAAATTATTTTTCACATTAGTATATTAAAATGATCTAAAAACCCTAAAAAAATAAAAAATTTCACAAGCTCTTTTTTTCCTCCCAAACACCTCCTAAATCAAGCAAAACAAATGTACATTTGATTTACCTTGTCTAGTATCATTGAAGGTGGAAACCACCTACTTTAAGTTCTATTTTCAAAGACAAATCCAAAAACACCAAAATTAAAGTTATGGGTGGCTAGAATTTAGCAACCAAAATTTTCCCTGTTTTTTGAAAACTTTTGGTGACTCTCTATCTTCTATTTCAAGTTATAAGGATTTAAAAGAAAAACAAATAAATTTTAAGATCTAAATGAGAATTCCATAACTATAAAGAACTAAACTTTAAACGTTAAAAGTAAAGGATTAAGTTTTAGATTTACATGCCTTCGTTAAACATGGAAAAGTCTATCATTCTTTTTTAAATATTGATTTTAATCCTAGTTCTTTAAATTTTATTTTTTAATAATTCAAAATTATCTTCTGTAAAATTGATATGTCATCCAATATCAAAAATTCATAAACACCAAAGGAACATCATGAAAGGCAATCCAAGAAAAATGTAAAATCAATACGCCATCCAAAACCAACAACGATTGTGTCATGGTCTTGATTGTTCTTTTCTTTTTCTATTTTATTTATTTGATGAAGCATGGCTTTATATATATATATAGTCTTGTTTAGTCTATGTTGTATTTTATTTAACAATTGTTGTTGTATTTTCTTTTTTCATCCTTAATAGCTTTCAAAGGCATATCATGAGTGAAGACTTAGATTCTTCTAATCATTATGTTTGATTTTATTGCAATTTCATGTTTATATGGATTAGGTATGCAAATAGTTTGGTTTTTTTATATTCTTTTGAGCTGTTGCTTTTTCAATATTTTATAGATTGAATGATTTTACTTTTTTCTTTTTCTTTGTAATAACATTTTTCTTTTCTTGCATAGTTTTTTAATTAGTAAGTGTTTTGTTAATGCCTAGTTTACACCTTAAAAATTATCCAAGTTTGAGTTTTCAAGCCCTAAAGAGCAGAATAATCAACTTGTTTTCCCCTTAAAAGTTAAAACACCCTCAAATATCCTAAAACCTCAAAAAAATCATTTCAAACTCTAAAAAAAACATAAAATGACTAAAAGTTCCTATTGGATAAGAAAAACTTTATAAGTTCCAATTTAACATTAACTTTTTTTCTATATTACATGCTTTTACAAACTCTTTCCAATAAAAAAAATATTTTTTTTTTCATATTGATAACAACAATAATAATAAGTTCTACAACTTTACTGATAAATGTTTCATTGAAAAAAACAGTTAAAGGATGTTTTAATTCATAGGATTTTTCTCTTTGTTATATTTTATCCCAATTAATTTTCATGATATGTTTAAAGAAAAACACCACTTCGTTGAACTCTTCTCTTCCAGAAGAATTAATGGACTGAGTTTTTTTTTGTGGTTAGAATGAGATTGATCAACCACTTTCTCTCTCCTCTCCCATTTTTCCTCTTAAATTATATGGATTAAGACACAAAATAAATAAGATATAGGACTGAAATATGAAATCCTCAAACACAAGGATAACTTTTTTTTTAAAAAGTAAAAACTTTAAGGACCAAAGTACAGTTTTTCACCCCTCATTAATAGTGAAAATTAAAAAAAAAAGGTTATTTTTTGTTTGTAGGTTTAGTTTAGTTCTTATTGTTTTAGTTCTTAGGGGTAAATTACAACTTTACATCATGTAATTTAGTTTTTTTCTTCTCCTTCACTCTTTTAGAAATTATAATTTATATCTTAAAGTTTATAAATTGATAACATTTTATATCCTTACTCTTTCGTAAGAAAAAAAGTTGATAAAAGATTATTTATAAAATTACTATTATATTTGCATTAATGACTAAATAATCCTTGTAGGTTAAATATTATAACTCTAACATCAAATTAAGAAGAAGAAAAAACTTATCCAACAAGAATAAAACCACCCACAACCACTACCCACCAATACAAATTAGCCTGTCAGCCAACCATTCTCTAGCCACCACAGTAGATCAAATCATCATCAAACCAAAGTAAAACCATAAAATTGATGGAATAATATGATGAAGACATTCCTATTTGCTTATAACTTAGAAAAAAACAGTATAGTTTGTTCATGAGCAAAATTACTTATTATTTCAAACTTGGTTTATAAGAATAATACAAATATCGCCCAACTTTAAATTTATTAGGTAGAGGTTTCCTCACAAATATAGCAGGTTTGCATTAATAAAACCAAAATCCCATTTCAAATTTTCAAAATCTAAATCTAAATCTACAAAACCAATACTTTAAAAAGATTTGTTTATCAGATTACCATTATCTTATCCTTATAAAATTTGTTAAGCTTGATCACTTCAAATTTTTTAGCCATATACTAGGAATTGTCAACAAATTAGCATTCATTTCATTATCTTCGTATCGCCTCATCTATTCCCTTTCTCTTGCCTCTAATTCTCACAATTTTAATTTCAATTCCAAATGTTAAACAATAAAAATTGTTTTGTTGAACAATGAAATATAAAGTGGTAAAATAATAAAGGATTGTATGGGTTGGAGAGAAAAAGATGAAGTGGGTTTTAAAAAGGAGAAAGTTGTAGCTAATTTATAGCCAAATCATAAATCCAATTTGGATATGGAGTTGCATGGGGAAATTATATGTTTTAGGTTTTGATTAGGCATATTTTGGATGATGATGGTGCAGATTTGAAATTACAAAAAAGTTTGTTTAAAGTATGAGAAATATATTTATTTTATAGGTGTTTTATTATTATATATAGGAATAGTTTGGTCATTTTATTTAATTTAAAATTTTGAATTGACCCAGGATATAAATTATAATTTATAAAAGAATAGAGACAAAGTTAAAAACACACTACATTAAATGATATAAAATGTAATTTACTCATTTTTAATTGATAACATTAAATTTTAATTTGCAAAATCAAAACTAAATTTACTATTAGGGTATTATTTGACATTAAAAATATAATATAACACGTGAATCAAAACAAATTAATAGGCATAAAACAATACAAATATAAGATGGGAGGATGAAATTTAAGAAAACTTTGGGCACTATGAACAAACAATGTGCCTAATTCACTTTGATGGTCTTTTAGTATTTTTATAAATATAATTATGTTTTTTTTTTAATCAAAGTTGTTAATTTATTTTTTTGCTTTGTTTGGAATGATTGGTATACACCATAACATTTTAAAAAAAAAAAATGTAATAAATTTTATTTTGTTTAATATCTCAAATCATTCCAAATTTCTTGCTCAAATTCTGGCCGGATGTTTTAGGTTTAGTCTTTTTGTTTCGTTCTAATAATCAACTTTCGTTGGTGATTTTTTATAACAAGATAGTAAAAAGATTTGTTTTTTTATAACAAGAATGAGCTTAATAGAAATAACAATTTATTATAACATTTAGTTGGTGATTTTTCTTATATACCACAACAAAATCAGGATTCTTATTTATATGTTAATGATAGAGATTATTTTCAATAAAAATGACAATTTATTACAATATTTAGTTGATGACTTTTCCTATATATCACCATAAGATCCAGAATCTTATTTATATGTTAATGATAGAGATGATATTTGTTTCATGTTTTTTTTGCATTAAAACCTTTTATTTTCTCAATACTTTAGCTTTTTTTTTTATGTTGAATTATTTTAAGTATTTTTAGTTTTGACTCTGGATTATTTATGAATGTTTTAGATTTTAAAATTATGTTTAGATGTTTGATATTATATTTGAATTGTGTAATTTAAAGTATGACACTGTTAGCATGGCATTTTAAATATGTGAAACTTTTTTTTTCTTATGCTTATTCTAATGGAAGATGTTGTTTGAGCAATCCATCTATATTTTAATATATATGATATCATACAACTTTAATTTAATTAATTTTTATATAATATGATCGAGTATAAAATCAATGAATTAATTTTACAAGATGTTTAAAATAACCAAAAATAATCAACATAGTTAATTAAAATTTATATATATTGAGTTAATTAAAAATTAAAACCCCTCATCTGTATAATTTTTCCTTAACTTTGTTGTATCATTATAGCATATCCACCACTCTAGTAGGGATTGAAAACAAAAGCTTCTTGTATTTTCATTAGGAAATGAAGAATTATCTAGGTGTTCGCACAAGCTTCAAATCACTCTAAAGAAGCCAGGGCACGGGGCTTTAGGATTTGCGGGCTTCTTGTTTTTGTTATGTTGAATCAGGGGGGGCTGGGTTGCGTCGCAGATGGTACGAGAGTCTTGGTTAAGGTTAGCCCAGTTTGTTGTCCCGGAAGGAGGAGCAGCCGGGGAAGTGTATGGGGCCACAACTGAACACGTGTCGAGAAAAAGAGTCTCCACGTCTATCATTTCAAAACCACAACTTTAACTGTTTCAAATTCGCTCCATTTTTCACTCTCTTCTCTGCAGTTCCCGGCTCTCCCTCCCCTCAAACCTACGCGCTCTGGCTCACGTAGTCCTCCGCTATTCTGCATCCATTGCGCACGTTAGTAAGCACTGTAGCTCTTCTGCCCTCTTCTTCTCTGATATGGCCTCTCTATCTTCCCCAGCAACCCAAAACACCACCGTCCAACCGGGTCGGATCCGGGTCATCAAAGAAGGATCCAAAAGGCAAGTGGGTGATGGTCCTGTTGTTTACTGGATGTTTAGGGATCAACGGCTTCGAGACAACTGGGCTTTGATCCATGCCGTTGATCAGGCTAACAGGAGCAATGTGCCTGTAGCTGTGGCATTCAATTTGTTTGATCAGTTCTTGGGGGCTAAAGCAAGACAATTAGGATTCATGTTAAGGGGTTTGTGTCAGCTTCAAAGTCGCATTGAAGAGACGCTTCAAATCCCATTTTTCTTGTTCCAGGTCAGTTTTGAACGAAACTCATTTGTCTTTTTCTGTGCTTCTTGTGATAACTTGTGTTCTTTTTGGGGTGCTCTTATATATGGCAATGAAAATATTCAAACTTCAATAATCAAAAAGGAAAAAAAATATTCAAACTTTGACGAGAAGTGCTTAGTACTCTGAATTGCACCCGCTTAGCTATAAACAAACCATTATCATGTGAAATTTATTGCTTTTTCTGGGGTTTGGTGTTCAGGGAGAAGCTGAAGAGACTATACCAGCATTCTTAAGAGACTGTGGGGCTTCACTTTTAGTTACTGATTTTTCACCTCTTAGACAATTTCGTACATGCCAAAATGAAATTTGTAAGAGAGTAAGTGATTCAGTGACCATACATGAAGTTGATGCTCATAATATTGTACCTATTCGGGTGGCGTCAGAGAAGTTGGAGTACAGTGCTAGGACTTTAAGGGGTAAGATAAATAAATTGCTACCTGAGTACCTCATTGATTTCCCAATGTTACAACAGCCGAATAACAAGTGGGTTGAAGTTACAAATCAGTCAGTTGATTGGAATAATCTCATTGACAATGTTTCGAGGTTAGACATTAACCTGTTTGAGTAAAGCTGGTTTATGCTTCATTGGGTTGTAGTGTTGATTTTGTGATTTTGAAATGAGTAGGAAAGGGGCAGAAGTTCCTGAAATCAAATGGTGTGAACCAGGAGAAGATGCAGCAATGGAAGTGTTGATGGGAAGTAAAGATGGGTTCTTGACGAAAAGGTTGAAGAATTATTCTACAGATAGGAATAACCCACTAAAACCTAAAGGGCTCTCCGGTCTGTCTCCGTATCTTCATTTTGGGCAGGTTTCTGCACAGCGGTGTGCCTTGGAGGCACGTAAAGTGAGGAATCTTAGTCCTCAGGTTAGCGGTGTAAAATCCTAGAATCTTGGTTCAAATTTTATTTTTAAGTGAAGCATAGATAATTATAAGTGGTCTTTCAGCTTGTCATTTTACATGTTAATTTGTCCTAAGCCCCCATAATTAACAATCTGTCACATGTTGATCGTTTCATCCATTGCTTTTTCTTTGTGGTGCTCTTACATACAACTAATGTATAGCTCAAAATATGTGCATGTACCTGCTACCCTGAAGTCAGCCGATGCATTTTTGGAAGAGTTGATTGTGCGTAGAGAACTTGCAGACAATTTTTGCTTTTACCAGCCCAATTATGATTCCATACATGGGGCATGGGAGTGGGCGCGTAAGACCTTGGCTGACCATGCGTCTGATAAGCGAGAACATATATACTCGTGAGTGCAATTGTTTTCATTGGATATTCATATTGCAAAAGTTTCTGTCGCATGCTAGACTTCTGAAATGTCAAATGACAACTGCATTTATAGGAAAGAGCAATTAGAGAAGGCACAGACAGCTGATCCTGTAAGCCTATGTTTTGTCAATAAATACTATTCTTTTGCTTATGCATTGCTAAGATCTTTTGATAAGAGTAATATCATCTTATCTCAATTTTCAGCTTTGGAATGCTTCTCAGTTGGAGATGGTTTGCCATGGGAAGATGCACGGTTTCATGCGGCAAGTAACCTTTTATTTTTATGAGAATGTGTAGCTAGTAACTTCCTGATTGTTATTCTCATGTTTATTTTATCTGGTCGGATAGAAAATCCATGAAAAGTTGGTATCTAATATAAATGAATATAATAGAGCCAGGTGAACCAATACATAGAAATTAAGCAACTGGTGGAGATATGCAAAAGCATAATTGTATGAAGAAACCAATGTGAAGTCTTTTGAACATGTATTCATATCAGCGGTATTCAGTGTCAATTTATATATCTGCAAGCATGTTAAGTGGCGGTGCTTCTAATCCGAGAGTATTGGCTACCTGTTTGTAATAGTTTGGTTGCTTTCATTAGATGTCATTTTTTCTTGAATTTTTTGTTGTCATTTGATGGTCTTAGAAACTAGAAAACTTTGTGCAGTATGTATTGGGCGAAAAAGATTCTTGAGTGGACAAGAGGGCCTGAAGAAGCCCTTGCAATAGCCATATATCTAAATGACAAGGTAATTTTACTACAATAACGTTTTCCATGAATTTTCAAACCAGAACATAATGTGTTCAACTAAACTACCTGCAGTATGAGATTGATGGGAGGGATCCAAGTGGATATGTTGGTTGCATGTGGTCAATATGTGGCATCCACGATCAGGTTTGCTACCTCCTGATCTTATTTAGTACTAAAGTTCTTTCCTGAAATCTATCTAACATCATTCTATACCATAGTAAGAAGCTGGTACAGTTACCAAATGATGAACTTCTGAGTGAAATGATGGCGTGATTTCCGTGATTGGATTCATTTCTTCTGTAAATAAAAATAATTGAAACTATGAATGGTTCCAGTTAATCTTTCTTTTACATAACAAGTGGCATGAACTAGGCCTTCTGGTTTTGGTTTCAGGGTTGGAAAGAGCGGCCAATTTTTGGGAAAATACGTTATATGAACTATGCAGGCTGCAAGCGGAAATTTGATGTTGATGGATACATAGCTTATGTCAAGAGAATTGTGGGCGACATTAAGAAGAGAAAAGCGGAAAATGAGCTCCATAAAACGACCAAGGAACTCCTCGGCTAGTATTTGCTTGAACTGAAAGATAGGGAATAATCTGTAAAAAGAAAATTTCTGTGGACTCCTTGATTTGAAGGTTTCTAGGCATAACGAAAAGGATGGCAACGGTCTAGAAGGGGAAGATACCATTTAGAGCTAGCATGTTTTAAGCGTCTGAGAAGGGGAGGATATTATGACTTTTTTATCACCTTGATTTAATGTAATTGCATGAAAAGCGTAGCAAAATCCAGGAGCGTGAGCGTTCAAATTTTCAGCACAGATCTATTTGATTTGTACCGGCGATTCCAACTCATCCAACCTCTCAGCCTTGGGCCGAATCAGTCCCTCATCGTAATTACAAAGTCAAGAGTGTGTACCGTAATCTGAGCAGCATAAGCAGGTCGTGCGGACTGCTGCGCGATACACTACTTTCATTTCCCCATTCTCAATGGCCATGGATTGCAGAACCTCAAAAGCAATGAGTCTCCGCGATGAACGCAAACCTTCACAATATCTGATGGTACGCCAAAAACATAGTATACAAGAGATTAAACCAGGATGCCATAACATCATATCACTATTATATATAGTGGTGCAATTCATTGTTTTCAGTTTCACAAATCGATTATTGTTTTTTTCAGTTTTAATTAGTAATGCGATATTTATACACGTACGTTTCTCTGCTGCTTTGGCTTATATTACAAGACACGCAAGAAGCTACAGCATTGAGCAGGGCAGGCGCGGCGCTTTCCTATAACATGAACCACACAACTATGACTATCAAGGGGAGGACATTTTACATTTAAGAAAATTAATACAATAAAATGAAAGAATGTGTTGATGAATTACAAATCGGATAGTCAGAACCTAGAGAAGCCTTGTATTCCGCTTCTAATCCCAACACATTTATATCTGCAAATCGTCCAGTGAAAGTTCATTTGCTGTCAGCAGTTTCAGCTTCTGCAAATTTAAATCAATTATATTATTATTTTGGCCAGACATTCAGTTCAAAACATGTATTTTAAGGGTCATTGGAGGGTCTAGAGAAAACTACTTACCGTAATAAATTGTGGAGGGTCATCAAGACTCGAAGAACCCAAAATTACTTCCCTCCGTAACTTGCTTGTAAGCTTGTGGCAAACTCTTAGCTGGAGATTAGTTAGAGTCAAAACACCAAACAATCCAAAAAGACACCATAATAATTGGTTTGAGATTCAACATAAAGACAACCATAACAAATGATTTGAGATTTCAACATCTTCTTACCTCAGATCTTGTAGCTCCACCTACGATGAAAACAAAAATACGCTGGCCCATCTTTTTGAAATCACTAGATGCATGTCTTAGAACAGAATCACTGTAGGGAAACGCAACAAAAAAAAAACATTACAAATAAAGCCGTGAGGATAATAAAGCTACTCTTGGCCTATTAAGTTCCCTAACAATCCAAATACAAGCACAATGGACTATGGTGGCACGGTTAATTTTGAGGTCATGAGAGCAACAACTAAATCAATCAGGAGACCATAAACAAGCAGGGAGATCGTTTAAATGATACATCACATGAGCATAACAAAAGATTAAGAATGTGTTTAGTTTAAAAGGGACAATAACAAGAGTTGAATTCGATGGTTTATTTTTTTAGCTAATCATAGAATATTCAATTGACCATGCATGAAAGAACAACAATACCTTGAATAACCATCATCAGAGTTCTGTGGTCGAGCCCATGTAGATGTCCGTCTCGATCTCATTGAATGGGGTGCTGGAGCTTGATGCATTGGTGTAGACAGGGATGTCCCATGGAAAGTTGGGCTTGGATCATTCATGCATGGATATTCATCCTTGGAGAGTTCTCCTTTGTTAAGTTTATCAATAAGTTCCTGAAAAGGATTTGCATTAGGGTGAGTACCATCCTTTCATGTTATCTTACCAAAAGTTAAGGCATCAAGGCTGTTGGTAAATCATATAAACATTTAGCTCCAGTGGAAAATACCTATTTAGGAAACTACAAACTCACCTATAGACACAAGGCACGTGGGAAAAAAGCCAACGGTCCCATATAATGAAGTGTGAATCTTGCATGATTTTGACAACATGTTCTGTTTTTATTTGCCTAGTCTATGAATGAGTTGGTAGACTAAATCTACACAATGATTTCTCCCCATTTGGATGCAAAGTTGATAATGGACGAGGGAGGAATTGGTAACGAAAATACATGTAGCAAAAGCAATATAAAAATGAAGGGGGGAATGATAAAAGCTTTTTGAAAGGATGACAAAGATAATAGAGCACAACAGGTTAGCATATACATGAAAAATCAAATAAGAAGAATTCACACGTACCTCTATCATAGTATCATGGGGTAAAAGCGAGACAGCTGCCATGTTGTTTCTTCAGCACCAGTGCGGTCTTTCCTGGCAGCGCACTTCTTCTGGCAATTGATTGAGAAGGATAATAGAAACTGTAAGCTTTGATAGAGTCAATCAGATGTGGCATTTCAGCAAACATTTATCTTCACCTCATGAATATCAAATTTCAGGGAGAATGCACTGGTTGAGCTTTTATTGGTTTCTGATGCCCCCCCAAGCAATCTCATATTATTCACAGCATTCATGTCATCCTGTGGTAATCTTGCCAACTGAAAGAAATTCAAACAATTATTGTAATATGCATGGAAAATGTTCTCAATAATATCAAAACAGGAAGAAGGCAAACAAAAGCTCTGCTCATTGACCTCAAAACAGTATAAGAAATTGAAAACCAGCACAGAAACACAAAAATACCTTCACTATATTTTGACCTTTTTCACCCTCAAACTTCTCAGGATAAATGGCTGCAAGAATCATCAACAGCCGCAACTTATTTTCACGAGTTGCATCCTGCAAAAGTGTGAGACTCCTACTTGATAAACATTATTGACAAGTTGAAATGCATCCAATAAAATTTTCTTCAACTTTTACCTCTTTTGTAGTCAAAAATTTGATAACATCTGTCATTCCAGCATCTCCAAAAACCAGGTCGTGCTCTAGTTGCCCGAGCTCTCGAAGCCCCAACTCCGTGATAATTCTATTAATTTTTTCAGCAATCTGCATCCATAAAACATGATTTGCATGAAGCCATGGACCGCAAGAAAATAGTTACTATAAAGTATGCAAACGAAAATATGGAACCAAATAATCTAATGGCATTTCCATCAGGGCAAAAGTTCAAATTCCACTCACTGGTATCAAAAGCAAAATCACCGTATCATCAAGCCAAACATTGTTCGTTTGTGATTAAAAATATGTAGCACCAACATTCAACCATAAGGGATGAGACAGAGCATAACCTGGTGGTAACTGCACATGTCTTTCAGAGAAAAGGTCTGGGATTCAAATACCCATCCCATCCCATAAAATAACTATTCATTCATCAAAAAAGTTGTTTGGAAAGGATATCTAGAATGGAAATTAGTTTCAAATAACCAACATGTATAATAGCCACAATATGTGTCCAATTGCCTTGGCAAAATCATCAGATGGCAAAGTGGTCTGGCGCCAGCAAATTATTTTGCTAAACAAGTGGGAAGAACGAAGCCAAACTTCTGAGCCAGGTTTGAAAATAAGAGCATCATATTAAAACTGAATTCCTTTTCTTATGTTACACATATACCACCAAAAGTGGGGGGTAGTTTGCTGGCAGAAGCAAGAAACTAACCTCCACATGGAGGGAGAGCTTGTCAATCTGCTCACTGTATTGAGGCAATGCTTGAACCATCTGTTGCAAGTCCCTTGTAGAAAGTTCCCCACCATCTCTACAGCAGGTAAATTTCAAGGTTGGAGATATACCATCACATAAAACTAATAATCTGATTAACAAGTAGCTTTTACAAAACAGGAAGAAACAAAAATACACAAGGCATATGCCACACCTCTAAATGAACAATCAAAGTTAACTATACATGGTTGATATAGAAACAAACGTATATCAATTCCCAGCCTCGACAGGAATTTATATAAAAAGAAAGAGGGTGGAACATAACAAGGAAGAAAAAATCACTTTGAGATTATATGAGTAGCACTTGTTCTCCATACACCAACTCCATTGATATTTTTAACTTCTTACTGCATCAGGCATCAGTTCACTCATTTCCCATACTTCATGGCCACCTCCCTCCTTAAAAAACAATCCCTCTCAATTTCAAACCTCCACACATGTGTGTAAAGAAAACAAAATATCAGCATCCTCACACAAACCAACCTACGATACAGGTGCTCCCTACTTCCTATAAAAATCTAAAATTTCTCAACCTCCCCTGATGCTGGCATTTCCAGAGGAGATAAGTGAGTAGGCACGCATTACAGAATACTCTTTGCAATGTCAGCTACTCCCAGTTTTCTAATGGCTAGTCTTCTCTACACCTTTTTCTCTTCATGAAAAATACTCTCTAGACCATTTGGCAACGGGATCCCAGACTGCGAAATATTACAATCCAGGTGGTTCAAAACAAGAGACGGGAAAAAAGAAGTTCAGATCACAAGAGTGTGAGCTGACTGAAAACACAGGACAAAAACTTTAAAAAGAAAGGATAGAAGACATGTAAAACCCTCCATTAAAAACACAATACTGAATTAATGAAACAATTCTAATATCAATTTAACACAGATCAGTTATTAGAGCAACATCTCATAAGCAGCATCAGTCACTACATGCCTTTGAAAACAGGGAAAAAATTTCTATTGAATTACTCATTTGTGAATTTTGAATCATTAATCAATGCTCCTATGAGGTTAAAGTTGATGAAACTAACAGGATACACTGGGTCACTAATGGCATCATGACAATGGTCAGCAATTTACTTGGATAAAGAATTTTCATCAACCTTGAGCCATGTTGGATTTTGGCTGCTTTATTTTTTGATACAAAGTTGGTCATCTTCTTGTGCAGCCGCTCGCTAGCCTAATAAAGAAACCAAGCCTTAAAGCATTCACAGAGTGGAGGTTTAAAACCTAACAATACATGTAAGAACCATACTTACATCTGCTATGTGAGCATGCCGAAGCTCAAGCCAGACAGGATCATGTCCCTCCAAAAGAACATCCTTTTTTTCAGGTGGACCACCTGCTTTGCTGAGAACCTGACAAGAGCAATTCCTTGATAAACAGTATCCCAAAGAGATCCAACCACAAATCAGTAAATACATAAGTATATAGAAGTCTCAACTGTTGAGATACCTCATGCACATATTTGTTTCCCTCCATATTCAAATGATCATGGCACATGGCATCATATGTCCACTCATGTATGATAGGAGCGATCTAGAATTGCAAAATAAGCACGTAAGCAATACAACCAAGCCATACAACAAGCATACAACGAGTTTCTAACCAACATTCACTTAGAGACCTGATCTATAGATCTATCCAGGATAAGCAGTTCACATGTTTCTGTCTGAGGGAAGTGTTCAGTCTTTTGCTTATATTGGATCAGACAATCCCAAACTCTAGCAGCAAGTTTTGTAGGAATTAAATCACGGAAAGTTGTCATTGTTGTTACATCAAGGGACTTAGCAGCCCGATAACGCACAAAAGGAAATTCCTGAAAAATAGACAAATGCATGGCTAAGAATATTATCAGGAGATTGTGAGTTAACATCTGGAAGCCATTATATATACCCGTAGCGAGGCAAAAACAGTAGCAATGCGAGAAGCCATCACATTCAAACATGCATGACCTTTGCGAGTATCCTCCTCGTCCACAAAAGTTCCTCTAAAGCTCTTTCATTACCAGTAATAAAACCCTGTGTGGAATAATGCATCACCTCTAATGGGATAATAAATAACATAATGAAGATAGGCACAAAAAATGGAAATTATGGGTGGAAGTAAAAAAATTACAAACCAAAATAACCTTCATAAGCTGTAGTGGGAAATTTGTAGTAAGGATCAAACAATTAGTTTAAATGACAGAATAGTTTTAAAAACTGAAATAAAACACAAGCTGTTTTGAATTGCTCAGTTTGATATCTAGCTTAGAACCACCTCAACCTTCCCCTGGGTGATTTCTTGAAAAAAAAAAGGCAAAAAAAATAAAATGATATCTAGCTTAGAACCACCTCAAATTATGCCCTAGGGGGATTCTTCAAAAAAAGGAGGAAAAAAAGTTCTGCAATTTCAAGTTATCTGCATCATTGAGTGGATCTTCAAGAACCTAGCATTGGAGCTCGGTCAATTAAGTTGCCCTAAAAATAATCATCAGTCACTATGGAAAACGCACCAGGTGCATGAGCAATCGCATCTCTCTCTCTCTCTCTTCCTCTTCTTTCTTTCACTAGCTCTATTTTTATTTTTATTTTTATTTCTATTTCATTTATAGATTGTATGCTGCTCTCAGTCTCATCTCTATCATTGAGTTATAAGCTCAAGACACAAAAAGCTTGTTTTTCTCTAAAGAAAATGCAAATATTGACTCAAAAGAAGCATAAATAGTTAGATATCAAAAGAGCTACATAGTTCGTAAATTGGCGCACTCTTACAGATTGTCATGTCATATGCCTTCTGAGATACCATGCTGTGCAGGAGAAAATAACAGTAACTGCTTTTAAACAAAGATAGCAGCTAATCCTAAAAACCAATCTCATTGATGCTAATTCTGATTGGAAACAAAAGGATCATGGAAGCTATGAAATATCATTAATGATAGGAGGTGTCCCTAAATAGTTGCTGGAAGCTCAACCTGATAAGGAGTTTTTCCTCAGCAACAATGAAGATTCAAAAGGTAGCTATTGTTGTAATTTAATGCATGAAAAATAGAAAAGGTAATCAATAATTTGCATGCAATATTGAACCAGATAAATGAAGTAGAGTTACAAACCTGGCTATCTATAGCAAAATACTCCAAATTCATCTGCATAGCTCACACATCAAAATAAAAAATATGTCAATATCTTTTTGTGAGTTTTAAGCCAATGATGGATTGAGAAAACACATATCTAGCTGAAAAGCAAAATTGCTTCAGCACAATTATTGATCAGAAGGAAAAAAAGTTTTACTGAGAAAGAGATCCGTACCTCGCTCAATGCACCTATACGAGTTAATACACTTGAATCTTTCTTGATATGAGAAACCAGTTCTCTTGAAATAGGGGAACTGAAGAAAACAAATGCCCTTCATATGCAGACAAGAAAAAAAAATAAGTTGAGAAACATTAGTTAGTTTGAACTTCCAAAAGGTAAGACTAGTATGTGGCAATAAATAAAACTTTTCACAAACTTTCTGTATAAAGGAGATTTCCCAGACATGTCTGACAAGAACATGATAACACTGCAAAATAAAACCAGTAATAAGTACACCACCAGCATTACATAAATCAAATCGAGACAGAATTAATAACATGGGAACATAAAAAAACAAGGGACATAGTGACAGGCCCCCATCCATTGCCTTCGCTATAAAGAGAACTTCAGTTCTTTCTTTAAAGATGGCATAATAATATTACTACATCAAGCATGTGGCAGTATTTGTTTACAAGTAAATAAGCACTGCAACAACAGGCATTGCTACCGATAAAATTGCACAAAGAATACTATGTACAACAAAAAGTAATGGAAGCAAAGTTTGCTAAAGAAAAATAAAATATTACAATGTAGCTGAGGAATTGAGAGGTAAAGTCCCTTAGTAACCTACCAGATCAGCTTGGTAACTTGGCGAATAATATGGAACAATGCCCAAAAAGGTTGGGCATCATGTTTACTGAAACAAAATATGTATACAATCTGATAATGTACTCTGTATGCAATCTATTCAACATAAATTAACAAAATGTGTTCCAATGTTATTCAGGCAGGTCCCAATTGCTGAAGAGCAATTAAACTGGAAAAGCTCCCGGAAATCATTATTCTTTTTATTTTATTTTATTTTTGAAGGGCAGGATACGGAATATTGAAAATCAAAAATATATTACTTCTCTTTTGTTGGTTGGATGAAGTATATAGCATTCATGGAAGGCAACGGCTGCCTTCGTCTGTTTATATCTTCTTCCACTGCAGCAAGGAAAAAGAAAAGGATAATCAAGCAAATTGGAGAGTGCAGCAATTAAAATTCAAATGGACATAGATTTTTCATTCTCCCGTCGTTTAAACCATATAATCCCACTTGAAATGCAACTTGAGAAATTTTACTCTAAGCTAAGAGAGTAGTATATTGGAGCAACATATTCCTATAATTTACAGCGATCAGAATACATTCCAAGTATTATTTTGCACAGAAGAACTACAAAAAGCAAATTTTCTATGTTATGTCTCTCAAGTGGATTTTTAAATTGTAACGAAACAGCTGAAGTATCTCAAATTTTAAGAGTTTGCCCTTTTATTCTTACATGAAACTCCTTCCTGTGCGATATCAGACCTCTTGCATGAAGATGACATGATTTTCACAGTAAATTTGTCCATGATAAGCACCTGCAGGTATGAGATTCAAGTCCTGACATTACTGAAAAATGCATACTGTAAGAGATGGAAAGCGATGGAAGGATAGCTGTAATCACATAGAAATGTATCAAAACACTAAACTATGCCAAGAAGTCATTGGGTAAGGCAATAGACATGATTCTAACAAGTCCCAGATTTTCACTAACAGTTAATTTTGTCTGTATATAGTCAAAATACCATCGAAACAAGCTGGACATGAACCATTTGTATCAGAGCACAGTTGACATGAAGCTTAACAGGAAACCAATTCCAGACACTGCGAAAATGCTAGGATATTTATTTGAAACTCCTTGAAATGCAAGGACATTTATAATCTAAGTGGTATTGAGAAAATAGTATAGATGACAGGAATAGCAAAATAATAGAACCACATGAGAGACCTTCCAATTTGATTTTGAGTTCCCTGCTTTGGCTGATCGAAGCATTTCATGCAACAAACCTGAACAAAGGATAAATTTAAAATGACAAGCAAAGTTCATAAAAATCACCTATTTAATAAGAGAAAAAAAAGTAGTATGATCGAGAATGAACAGTTCAGTAACAATAAATGCGAGAATATTTACTTCCATAACATTCCCTTCCTAGTTTTCTGATAGACTGAACAGAAGAAAATAACAGCATCAATCAATTCAAGATGGTCTAATAAGCTTTGGTCTCTTTAGAAAGCAGCTTATTCCGAAGTACAGAAATTGTTTCGTGCAAAAGCGCCATTCCTCTTGGAGAAATAAGATACCCAACCCCAAGCATTTCAACTCCTGTCATCAGCTTCACAAATTCTAGAATCCAGACATAGATACAAATATTTCCATAAACAATAATCCTCGCAATCTTAAGCTGCAATCTCCACCACCACGAAACTTCGATATAACATAGAAATTGAAGAAATTCCTAGCAACTAATCCTAACCAAGTTTGTCAATAACTCTATTAATTAGTTGCCAGGAATATTACAAAATTACAAGGAACACAATGTCGTCGTTGCATTGCATTAACAGATAATAAACTACACTTGAAGCTTAAAGAAAAAATAAAAGCTAACTTATTACTCTAAAACAAACCAAATTATAAACTCTATAGGACAGGGAGATAAAGGCACAGGATCACATCAGACTGCTTGATTTTGACGCTATCAAACTGAACTTATATAAATCCGAGTAGAGAAGTAGAGCTTGAACTTACGTTCACGGGTGATTTGCCAAAAGTTTTTGTAGTCGCCACCGTAAGAAGAAGACGAGTCAGAATCCGAGGACGACATGTCGACGATTATTCAAACTTTCAAAGCCTCTGATTGTATCTCTCTAGTCTTCGCCCTGCCGGCGGATCAAGAAACGACAGTTGCAGATATCGTTTTATTGTAATCTAAGTTGAGAGAGAGAGGGAGGGAGGGAGGGAGATCAAAAGGAGGCAAAAATGGTGACAACGAAAAAGAAAGATAAAAAATTTGCTGATTTTTACTGTGATTGCAGAGTTTTTTAATTTTATTAATATATATATATATCTGAATAGTTTTTTGAAATTTTTAAAAGGGGGGGTTTTGTAGCTGACATACCGATTCAATTCGCGTTTCGTCGTGGAATGGAGAAGGATATTGACCGGTCTGCGATGGAATTACTTGATGCTTATTGAATTAATTATATTCATCTTTTACACTTACAGTTGCAATGTCTCTCCCAAAACAAAGTTTTATATGCAGAGTAATTATCTCATCTAAGAAAGAAGTTAAAGTTAAAGTAAAGTTTTCAAATATAATTTATATTATTTTTTAATATATTTTTTCAAGTAAAAGTTTATTGAGTTAAAAAAATTTATAGACTTACATTACATTTTTATCAAATAAAATATAAATAATAAAATTCAAATTTATAACCGCTTGTTAACAAAACTTTTAATATTATATTAAAGAATCATCTCGACTAAACTAAAATATTCTGCGGATGCCTTATATATTCTGCCGAGTGCCATTCCCATACCGGCTTTAACTATCATCTTCTGTTTTGGGCTAAAACAGTCCAGAATTGAAAGGCTTCCTCATTTGATATTTAAATCCATTCATTAGTTTCTCAGGTCTGTAACTCTGTATAGTGTATACTTTATCTCTTGGCCCATGCAAGGGTTGGATGCCTTGAATTCATCTTTTATCTTTCTGGATTTTGTACGGAACCCTAGCTAACACTTAACATGATTCGGCCGGCACTTAAGGTTAGATTCTATGAAGCCATATGAGCTAAGGATGAGTAAAAAACTTAAAAACTGATTAAATTGAAAAATATTAATTGATTAAATTGAAAAATATTAATTGATTAAAACTGAACCATTAAGAAAAATTGATTAAGTTTATTAGAATTTTTTTAAAAACTTCCTGTTTGGTTTTAGGTTTTTTAAGAAAAAAAACCGGTAAACCAAAACCAGAACCGGATTGATTCAAATTAAAAAATATATACTATAATTTTTTTACTCTTCCAGTTCGGTTTAAATTTTTTGATTTGATTCCATTTTGGTTAAATGAGATGAGGGGAAAACTTGGTTTAAAGTTAAAAAAAAAAGCATAAAAAAATAACTATTTTTCACTTTTTTAGTTAAAAAACAAACCAAACCCAAACCAATCGGTTTAAACTGGGTTCTGTTCAGTTTCGGGGGTTTTTTGGAATTTTTTCTTTGATTTGGTTGTTTTTATTGACAAAAAACTGAACCGAACCGAAAATATTCACCCCTAACATGATCCTCATTTGCAGTCATATCAATCAACAATATTTTATATGAATAACTATAGTGTTTATCTCACATGATTTAGCCTTTTTGTTAATAAAACAAGATAGATTATAAAAACAATCAAGCAACAAATTATTTCTAACCCAAAAACTTTTTAGATAGTCAATAGGGGCAAAATAGTCTTTTATAGTGGCATAATTGTTTTTAACCATTGTGTAAAGTTAGTTTGGTAATTTTATTCTTGCACATATTAATACATATTATTCTTTTTTGATCAAGGGTGTTATGATTTATTTATTTTCAAATAATAAAATTATCTTGATGCTCTTAAATATAAAATCGGTATAATACTCTCTCAATAGCTTTTTTTTTTAGTCTTTTTATAATGTTTTTTTTTGTCATGTTAGTTTAAAGACATTGTTGTATCTTGATAAATATTAAATATTTTTAAAATATTTATTGGTACATGAAGGTCATCTAATCATCTAACAATGCATTTATTGGTGAAGTTGGGATCCTTACAACCCTATGCATAATGATATGACATGTATTCCAAAATTTTCAGATGGTTTTCATATACCATCTTTTTTTTTCTTTTCTCTCTCTCTCTCCTTATATAGCATTTTACTTCACCTTTTGAAAATTTTAGAGCAATCATTTAATTTATTAACTCTTCATGTTTGATATTTGTTCTCTTTAATATATATATATATATATATATATATATATATATATATATATATATATATTAAATTGCTTATAAAACCGATGTCTTTTCAATATCTTTCTTCTTCAATTTCCCATCTTTTCAAATATGATTCTCATTCATTTGTTTGAAATAATTTTTTAGAATGATTTTGTTTTGCAATTTCACCCTTTTTTGTTTTCTTCTATCAAATTTTCTACACATTTTTCTATTGTTATTTTTATCTTTGACAATTTTTTAAAATTGGTTTGTGATAAACTTCTTAATTGGACCCAAATCCAAGATTTCACAAGCTGTAAATTTTAAAGATTTGACCAAATTTATTATTTTTGTTTGTATTTGCTTTTTTTTTCTTCTCATTTTACTTTTTGATGTTTATTCATTGGAGATTGAATTCTATTTCTTAACTTGATTTTTTGTGGATTTTTCTTTTGGCCTTGAAACCGATTGTCTTATGTCTTTGTGTTTATAGTTCTTTTTAAGGTTTTATGGACAATTCTTTAAATTGGTATTTTTTTTCTTATGAAATTAATAATACTAATATTGTTGATCTAAATCAAATCAGGTTGACTCTTCCTACCCATGACTCGGGCCTTATTCTAGGTCGATTTTTTAGTCAAATTTTAAAACTATTATAATAATTATTTATATTTTTATATTGACCTGAGTCAATCTAAGTTTATCTTTTCAACACATGACCTCAGCTTTGCCTTGAATCAAATTGCAAGCTGAGTTTTAAAATCATTAATTATTTTTATTATTGTATATTTTATTGAATAGTTTTAGAATTAACAGTTTTCTACAAAGATATTTTAGAATAGAAAGTAATAAATATTATTTACAAAGACATGTTATTTTTGTATCTTATGTTTTTCAAGTACAAAAATCCACTCCAACCAATTGTCCATTTTATCTCATGTTATCTAAGACAGTAACCAAACGCTATCATTATCATAAAGAATGGAAGAAAGGATTTTTATTTAGTGTTGCTCTAGGGGGTGTTTGTTTTTGCCGTGACACTGTGTTTTAAAAAAAAAATTAAATTTTTTCTTTGCTTTGAATTATTATTTTTTTGTATTTTTTGAATTGTTTAGAAATACTGATATAAAAATAAATTTAAAGAAATAATAAAAATTACTATTAAATATAATTTCAATTAAAAAACATTTTATAAAATAAAAAGCAATGTAATGTGAAACACCGCCTACCACAGTGGTAAAATATACAGAAGACAACTATCCGGGCCACGCAACCTCTTCAAAACACGAAGTTTACTCTAATCTTTTCTGAAACCACTAAAAATTCGAACAACAAAAAATGAAAGAAAGAAAGGATGGATGGATGGACCTCTACGCGTGTATGTATACATAACACAAAATTGCTGTCACTCCTCAATAGCAGATGCATGAATTGGACATTTCAGCCAGACCTTAAAGTTATGCGCCGCGCCCGCCGGCTGTGCCATGGAGGAGTGAACTTTCACAGGTAGGCTATAAACTTGTACAATCAAACCATACAAGATCAAAAAATTGTCACAGAAGAATCACTACCTGTGTGTTTCAAAAAAAAAATTGAAAAAAAATATTTTTAATTTACTTTAAATTAAAAAATTTAATATTTTTTTTATCATTTTAATATGCTAATATTAAAAATATTTTTACAAAAATAAAAAAATATTATTTTAATACTTTTTTGAAAAACAAATATTTTAAAAATAACATCAACATTACGAATACTGACAAACATGCATTTAATCCTCATGATGTATCCACGAACCCAACTCCCAAGAACCAATCGAATAAAGATGAACTGAAATTGACCAAACAAGGAATAAAACAAAGATGCCCATATGAAGGATTTCTTACACTCAATCCCCATTTCGATGGCAAACAACTATTTGTTGTTGGCCATCACTTAATTGCGATTAATGAAGAAGAGGAAGAAGTATCAGTACCAACTAATCAAAATGTTCAAGATTTGGATCAAACAAAACCCTAAGGAGAGGGGGTTAAACCCTGATCATTACTAACATTAGGGTTATAGTACTTGCAGAGGACCTCACATTTTACCACGTTACCATAGACATAGAACCCAGGTGCTATCATGATCCTAACCATGGTTGGGACCAACTTCCTTGCCCTGTCTCCACCCATCTCCTCCATGTAAACTGAGTCGAAGTTAATCCCTTTATCCACCCTGAAGATTGGCAAGCCTGGGTGCACCGAATTGGCCAAAAGGTGCACCAACCACACGTTTTTAGAAGCACTAAAGAATGCCTGCAGCAATGACTCAGGCCAGGCTCTATTCCACCCCAACATAGCCACAATCTCACTCATTTTCCTATCACAAAACTTGCTAAACTCTTCACTGAAATGTCTTGTCCCTTTATTCAACACCTCCTCCCATGTCAACTCATTAAGCACATTAAATGACGCATAGTTTGCCTCACATCTTTCAAATGGGTTCAATATTTGATTTACAGGAGTCTTCTGGAACCCAGCAGATTCAAAATCTTCAAAGAAGGCTTTGCTCAACATAGCCTCGAGGTAAAAGAGCACACTTTTAGGATTCTTATAAAATGAAATCCTTACATCATAAGGTTGAAGCAACGCAGATATTCTCTCGTAAACCCTAACTCCCATGTGCCTGAGTTGCATAGCCAGTGACCTGCTTAATAGCCTAACAGAGGACCTAGCTTCAGATACCGAGACCAAAAATTGCTCGATCACTTTTTCACTGACCCCCATAAGACCATTTTGTTGATATTGATGAGTATTGTAACCTTTTCCACTTTGATAAAGTGGGCTGTTACTGCTACATTCATCAAGTCCAGACTTCAAATTATGGCAATAAATTTCAAGCTTGTTAAGCTTCTTTTCAAGTTCAGCCATTGAGTACTTGAGCCTTGAAGCTTCAAGAAGTGCGCCATCTCTATTTCTAGTGGCTTGAATCAATTTATGAGATAGCTCAGCTACAGCAATCTTCCATTGCTCTTCTCTTGCTACTGAGACATCGCCAGTGGATTTTGGACTCTTCCTGGTCAATGAAGAGAACATGGACTTGAAAATTCTATTTGGACTTGCAATAGATGAATGCTTGTTGAAGCCATTATTGTCCAAAGGAACTACTGAGATCTTCTCTCTTGCCTGTGGACGGCACTTGTTACAAGAAATTGAGCCGCCGCCACCATCTCCATTAGTGCTATCACCATGTCGTTTCTTGGTGCTTTGTTTGCCGTTTTTGTCATGGAGAGGCGTTGGATAAAGCTTTGGTGTCGGTTTCTTGTCTATACAACTAGCTGGTGTTGCTATGGTGGTAGCAGTTTGGCTTCTCTCTTCACTAAATTCATCTTCTTGCTCTTCTCTTTCACATTCTTGAATCTGCCACACCAATTAAAAGTAAAACAAACAACATCGACAAAGTTAAGAAAACTGGTAATTAAGAAGGAAAATATTGCAAACTTTTAAGCACCGAACCATGTGGTCGGACTAGTTAAAGTGAATAATTCTTGGATTCTCCATCGTTTACTTACAGGAGTGATAAGAGGGTTTTGAAGAGGGAGTGCTACTGTTGGTGCTGGAGGAGGAGAGGAAGGAGACTTAGAGGAAGAAGGAGAAGAGGAAGAAGAGGGTGCCATGTTTGTTTGTTATCTATCTCATTTTGTGTAGTTTTCTTTTTAAGTAAGACTACATGTAAATTGGTCCATCTAGTAATATACGTAGATATATATATATATATATGATTTTTTTAATATACAAATAAAAATAAAAATTCCAGGATAAGGTACTTGCACCTGTTTTTTCTTCGTTTCCATAATATTGTTTAAAAATGTGATTGAAATAATTTTTAGAAATAAATATATTAAAATATATTTTTAAAAATTATTGATATTATCACATTAAAATATCTAAAAATAAATTTAAAAAATAAATTTAAAATAAAAAAATTCAAATTATTTCAAAAATACTTTTAAAATACAATGTTTTTGAAAAAAAATTATTTTTATTTTTTACTTTAAATTAATTTTTTTGAGTATTTTTAAATTATTTTAATATGTTGATATCAAAATTAATTTTTTTAAAAATAAAAAATATTATTTTAATATATATTTTTTAAAAATAAATTGAATTATGTACTCTCGAAAAGAAACTTTATCGTGTCATAGGTTGCGTCTAGCTAAACACCTAGCTGTAAATAACAACGGACACTTCACAACAGCCGTCCTAAATCCTAAAGGAGAAAATTGCCTGACCGTGAGATATATTTTGCTAGTTCCAGGTGAGCGGGGGAGTGCCCAGATTATTTATTGAATGAAAGTAAGATCAAACGTACAAAACTTACCAGTGAAACGAATAAGGAAGAATGCAAAAAGAAGAAGCTGAAGAGTTTGACTCTTTCCACAACTCTCAAACAAATGAGTAGGCCCACATGGAGCCAATATCCTGATGAAACAGGAAATAAAATTTTTGCTGAGCACACTTGGCTGGGCAGGTCAATTTTTAGGAGTCCTTCTCGGACAGTGGTTCGCCGTGACATGATAAGTCAGCCGATGTCTATGGCTAGAAAGCTCTCTGCTGGGTCAGAGTCCTGGCACGACAAATTAATTTTCTCTGCACAGTCCCTTCTGGACGGTCACCCTGGCGTTTGAAGTCGATTGCTGCCATTAAAACTGGACCAGAGAGCACAAATCAATGAAGAAGTCTCCAGCGTGGTCAGCAATCAGTATTCAAAATAAATGGAAAAAATAATTCCATTATCTAAAAATGAAAATGGTAAGAATTTCAAGAATAAGGTGTGGACGCATCCAGTACCATAAGCTCAGATGATGCTTAATGCGACTGTGGTAAGTTAATGGAGCGAATGTTTTTCATTGAGTTTTAAAATGGTAAGAAAAACATTTTTGATTTTTTTTTATTTAGAATTTTTTTTAATATTTTTAGATTATCTTGTTATATTGATGTTAAAAATATTTTTTTCTTAAAAAATATAAACAAAAAAATACTCTAAAATTCAACTTCAATCACAACTCAAAACAATCAATAATTTCCTTTATGCTAAAATGAAGCCATAACTTGTTCGAGCCAGGTCAAAAATAATGTCTGGTGTTAATGAAGTCAGCGCGTGAATGGTGCCACTATGGTCATGGTTAATCAATTATATCCACATTATGCCCCATCATGGATTTTATTTCGTCATGTTTTTTAATTTTTTCTTTATTTTAAAATAATATATATATTTCATTTTAAATTAAAAAAAATTAATGTTTTAGATCATTCTCATATATTAATGTCAAAAATAATTTTAACTATACTCTGTAACCGTCATTTAATGTAAAGCTACATATTACAAACATTTTATTCCTGGCACATGTGGAATTCTCCACTCGTACAAGGAAGCGAAATGATATTTATATCGTCGAATAAATTAGCAAGTTATTTTTAGAAAAATTAAAAAAGTGAATTATATATATACTTGTCACAAGTAAAAATAGTTAAAACTAGCTACGGAACCTCGTTATACTACTGTCCTAACTCCTAACCTATATATATATATATATATATATATATATATATATATATATATATATATATATATATTAACTAATATCTAAATGGCGTGGACGATTTCCTGTAGCGAGCTTTACTGTAGAGCAAGACACAAAGCACTGTGGACTCGCAATTTGTCCCAATGCTTCGCGGGTATATGTCTATCTTTTTTTTTTTTCCGCCTGTGAACAGTGCATTCACGAATATAACCCTCATGAAAGACAAAATAGTGCACAGTCGCAGGGGCTCTCTTGGATTTTCCACCTTTTTTTACACAGTGCACAGACGAAAAAGGCCCCAGAAAACAACAAATTAGCCCACAGTAACCAGGGTCAAGGGCGTATTTTCCTCTCGGGTCTTTTCGTAAATACCGGGGGGGAAGGGGTGTCTTGGTAATTACCCCATTATTTTAATATTTTTTCCGTTCGGACTGCTGGCGCGTCGCACGGGCGCACCAGCAGCGTTCCACGATGACGCGCCTCTTTGGAGGCGCGTGCGGTGTCGTAACGCCGTCCAAAATTTACTTCCGCCGTGCCAGAAGATGCGCCAGGAGGTCCTCTATCTTCAGTCGCAGCGCGTTCCCGTCTTGGATGTCCCGGTAAGCGGAGGCGGACGGTTTTTCCTCGGACGTCGCTTTTCTCTCTCCTGCCGCCGGAAATTCAGCTCCGGTCCCTGATGTTTGTGTAAAGTTTAGTTTGGTCCCTGAGGTTTTGATTTCGTTTTCATTACTGATTTATTGAATTCAAAGTTTTATTGTTTTCAATTGTGCCCTTCAATTAAAACTGATTATATAAGAAGTTTTCATTTCAGTCCTTATAGTCTTGATTTTTTATTTACTTTTTATTCCTTCAATTATTCCGGTCCGGATGTTTGTATTTCTTTAATTTGGTCCTCCAATTGAAATTGATAATATATACAAAGTTTGATTTCAGTCCCTCTTCTTCTGATTTTTTATTGAATAGCAGCAGTTTTCATTATTTATTTTTGGTCCTCCAAATTTTTTTTTTATTTTATCCTTCAATTGGAATTAATTTAATATATGTGATTTTTCATTTCGGTCCTTATTCTTTTAATTTTTTATTTATTATTAATTCATTTGTTTTTTTTTATGATGTTTTTTTTAATTTTTTACTAAATTATTTTGTTTTTATATTTGATATTAATTCATTTGTTATGTTTTAATTTTTTTTAATACAAATCCTTTTCTTTTTTGGAATTATTTTCCAGGGCAATTTAATTATTTTAATTGTTCTTACAGTAATATTAATCATAATTTTAGCTATTATAATAATCATTTCACTATTAATATTGCTCCTTTTTTCTCTTTGTTCATTTGTTTTGTTCTTTTTTTTCTTCTTTTGATTGGGTGATTTTAATGATTTGACTATTTATGCAATTATCATGATAATTTTAGTTGTTGTTTTTTTTCTTTTTTATACAAAAATCTTTTGCTTTTGTTTTTATGATTTTTCAGGACAATTTAATTATTGAGATTGTTTTGACAGTAATGTTGATAATAATTTTAACTGTTATAGTAATGATAATAATAATAACATAAGGATAGATTTTCAATTTATTTATTCATATTTTTGTTAATGGAAAATTAACTATTTTTTTTATGTGATTATTGGAGGGTTCTTTTATATTACTTCATTTAGTTTTTTTTTAAAGTTCTTAGACAATGTATATTTTTGAATCGTATTTATACATCTATATTTTTAGTTTTTTTTTCCGGTGGAATCCTGAGATTTAAAATTAAATTGGTAGTCATTTAAAAATTAATATTGCTTCCTTTTTTCCTTTTTTTTTTTTTGGATTTCTATTATTTTTATTTGTTCTTTGGATTACACTATTCCTTCTAGGCGGGGAAAAAAAATATTTGTTACATATTTTATCTATTATAATGTTACTCATTAGATATTTAAACAACTAATTACAGCATGTAAAAAATCAATTAGTTTTCAATTTTATATTAGATTTGAAATTTTTTTGCGTTGATAAAAAAATTAAATATGATTATTATTTTGTCTAAGTTTATGCTATGATAAAAAAAAAATATAATAAATATTTTATTACGTTTAAAAAAATATAATTCCGCTTGCGACGAGGCGCGGGTGCCATGGCTAGATGTTTTCTTTTAATTTTATTTTTTCTTTGGATTAGATAATTTTTATAATTTTATTATTTGCGCAATAATAATTATAATTTTAGTTATTATTTTCTTCTACAAATCATTTTTTTTTTTAAGATTTCCCTGAAATTTTAATTTATATCGGTTATCATTTTAAAAGTAATATTACTCTATTTTTCCCTTTATTCATTTTCTTTTTGTTTTCTGTTTCTTTATTTGTTCTTTAGGTTATATGATTTGTATGATTTTATTATTTATGCAATAATAATGATAATTTTAGTTTTTTGTTTTTTTCCCAGGGCAATTTAATTATTTTAATTCTTTTGAAAGTAATGTTAGTGATAATTTTAGCTTTTATAGCAATGATAATGGCAATAACGTCAGCATGAATTTTCAATCTATGTTTTCATCTTTTTGTTTATAAAAAATGAACAACTTATTTTTTTTAATTTTATTATTATGGGTATTTTCACAATTTATAATTTATTTTTGTTTGATTTAAATTGAATTATAAAATGAACTAATCTTAATCCAGTGAACTTAATAATTCAGATATCCGAGTTTTCTTGCTTTTTTAATGATGATGATAAATTTATGCGGGTTATTTCGTTTAAAACTACTAAACAAATAAATTTATATCAATTTAAAATTCATATATGTTATAGAAAACTTGCACTTGACATAAAATTTGTACAGATTTATTATTTTAGCTAAATTTATATTATAATAAAAAAATAAACACAATTAATATTTTTTATATTGAAAAAATATTATGCCGCCCGCGGCGGAGCGCGGGGCATGGTCTAGTATATAATAACAACAAACGAATCAAATTTTAAAAAATAACGGTAACTTGTGGAAGGAGAGGAGTGATGATATTGCTAATACAGATTCCAGATCAGTAACCTGTGAAAAATAATGCAGTGTGGATTTGAGTGATGATATGGGCATAGAATGTGTCTTTTCTCGTCAAGCTAAAACAGTGGACGAGATTGTTTTGACGAGAAGCTGTCACATTAATTGCTTTCTCGATCCGAAAGCACATCTTAAAAATCATCAGATACTCAGCGGCAACAACTCCTTGGATGTAAATTCCACCAACCAAGTCTCCACAGATCATCGCAGAGCGAGGGCCGGAGACAGAGCCAGGAGGCTGTTCTTGCACGTGAAGTTGATAAATGAGACAATGGGGCTAGAGAGTGGCCCTCTTTAAGCAGTGGTCCTTCATTAATTTATGAATAATTTTTTTAACTAAGCGAGTGCCCGGGTCAACTTGCATGCATCTCGACTAATTTTATAGATTTTGAAATTAAAAACTATATAAACTTCCAATGACTATCATATTAATAACCACAAGGTTCAAATCTAAGACTATAAAAAAACAAACTTTTTAATTTCAAGTTTTTACCACTGAACCACCGAATAATTCTGTGCCAGCAGGCTGTAGCCGTGTTGCCATCTACCTTTGCACGTATTTATATTATACACTGAATGTATATATATAGATTAGTATCACATGTTCCTGCCCCCATCGTGTACTTGTTTGCATGGCTAAAGCCTAGATCTATGGCGAGTCTGGACAAAAACACCACCATCAAACAAGGATTGGAACCAGTGGCGCATGCGCATGCCCCTGCCCATTGTAATTATCATTGCTACTGTTACAGCAGTATTGAGAATCATAGATTCTTGGTTTAGAAAATCCACCCGAACCATTGACCCGATTTGTTATGCCACTTCAACAATCATTCTATTCAAGTTTTTTTCAAAACTTGTCAATACTGTTAAACAATTTTATAGTGTGTTTTAATTGCTCTTGTTTCACCAACATGCTAAACAAATCTAAAACCATTTTTCACATTAAAAATAAATTATTATTGTAATAATTTATTTTTATAAAAATTTCCCTTCCATTCAGAATCTCATCACCTAAGACAACAGTTTTGCCAGGCAAATTTAGAGGGTGCGCAAGTTTAGAACCAAAGATAAAAGCTGAAGCCCAATCATATAGGGAGTCGATTGCAAAGCAGCCCAATTGAATAATGGACCATGGCCCGCATTAGATTGCCTCCTCTTACATCTTCTTCTTCATCTACCGGAACACAACACGATTTTCAGACAACAAAAATTTCCAAGTCTTTGCACCCGAAAAGGACAAGGAAAATAAAAGGACAAAAGATCAAGTCTTCGCCTTAATTTTAAAATAATAGAGAATCCAACCACGACCCATTTATCATCACCATGGTTTGATGAACAAAGTCTGATTCTTAGGTTCAATAAAAAGAAAATTGTGCAGAAATCAGGAGACGGTGATGGCATGGAACGTGTTCAAGTTTTGCACAGCACTGCGAGCTCTTGGTTCTATCATGATAGTGTTAGTCCTTGGGATAATTGGGGTTACATATTATGTTATTGTTGTAGCTAAATATGGCCCAGCTCTTTTTTATGGTGGCCTTGATTCTTTTGACGCTTTCCTTGTCTTGCTTTTGTTCCATTCTTTGGTAAGTTACATTTTCCTTTCATTTTTTATAAGTTTAGTGGTTTTGCTTATTATCACCGATGTTTTATGACTGCTTTAATTTGGATTGCACGAAAAGCTTGAATTTTTAGGCCAATACTTGAAATGGTAACCGTGCTTTGAAATGTAAGCAACCAACGCGTACGTCGAGCCGGTGCTCAGAATGTTGTTACATGTACGAATAAAATTGTATACATGGATTTCAAAGTGCGTTTCCTTATTATGATACACTTATAACATTGTCATATCAGTTTATATGCAATTTGAGTTTTGGCTATTACAGAATCAATTTTGGTTATAGCTTGTATGCAGTTCATGTTTATTTGTTTTGCTGAGAGAAGTTATATTTGAACTCAATTTCCTCTAGTTCTTACAAATTCTATGCTGGTTCCTTGATTTTGTCGATTACCATACAATCAGGTGGGTTTGACTTTAAATTGAACATCTCACAAATTCCAGCTCGCTAATGGTCGTTAACTGGTGTGTCACTATCTAGAACAGTTTTGTGTTATTCATACTTCATAGGTCCTTTTACGTTGTAGTGTGGATTCGATTATTTGGGAAAAAATGAGTTGTGGGACTTTGGAAAGCTGTCTTTCTCTCCCGTGTATAGCACAATATATGGACGGAAAAGGACGGGGTGTTATTCCTTTACCTAATTATCCACCGAGGCATGTGGCAGGCTGCCACTGGCTTCCATGTATGCTAGGTAATATCCATGCATAATGGATGGTTTCCATGCCAGCCACCACTCTTAAGTGGGCGAGATAATGTAGGTGAACTTATTCAGTGAACACAGTAATGGTGCTCTATTTTAAATCGAGTATGTCCAATAACTGTAATAGGAACGCTATAAAACTGAATTTCTAATGGCGGGATTTTGTTGTGTAGCTGGTGATGCTATTATGGAGCTACTTTACTACTGTTCTGACTGATCCTGGTGGTGTCCCACCAAATTGGAGGCCATCAATAGACGAGGAGAGCGGTGATGCTGATCCATTGGTCAGATTAGCTTGTGATCCATTGGTCAGATTAGCACGCGAAGATCCAGATTTAGATTTAAATCAGTCAACTATGCTTGGTGAGCCGGCAAATCCAAGAACACGAGTCTGTCGAAAATGCAATCGGTTTAAACCTTCCCGCTGCCATCACTGTTCTGTTTGTGAGTTTTTCTTTTTAGGGTTTACATGGATTTCTTTTCTAGAAGCCTAGCTGTCGTTTCATTTCAACTAAAGGTAGCTTCATTTGTTGATTGTTTCAGGTGGGAGGTGTATATTGAAAATGGACCATCATTGTGTGTGGGTTGTGAATTGTGTGGGGGCATTGAATTACAAGTATTTCCTTCTTTTCTTGGTATGTTAACTATCATAAATTGTTTTTGATATATTGATGCATATGCCAGAGTGGGAATGTAGATTATTTCTCTCAAAGGACTGGACTTCTCATTGTACCCGGCTAATTTAGGTTTAACAATTCTGTAACAAATTTTCTCTATGACACAAAACACAAACCAGCATCTGAGAAATGGTTTATATGTATATAGCATTGTCTTGACTCATTGAGTCCTTCAACTCAACTTGCAATGAGAGACAAGTGCTTTTGATGGTATCAATTGTATGTCTATATCTTCACAGCCTGCCTGCTCACCCAAAAGTATCACAAAAAAGTTTGTGAGAAAGGTTGCTCGACTATATAGAAACTGACCATTGACATGCATAAAGATGAAGACTGTACAGATAAATGTAAAATTCTTATGGCACCTAGAAGGTGTCTGTTGCTCTTGGAAGCTGTATTAAAAAATACAGGATAAATGATCTCTGTGCCAAATCATATTTATTTGTCATTTAACTTTACAATTTTCTTTCTATGAAAGCATCTTTCCAAACCTTTCGAAATAAATAATATAAATTTGCTCTATCTCATTCACTGGCCATTGATCTTATGATTTCCTAGCTGTTCTGAAAACTCCATTTTCTCTGTTTTCATTTTGTCCTTTCATTCTGTGGGTTGCAAGACTCACAACTTACAAGCACCAAGAAGACAAATAACTTTTCTATTCCATATATAACTTTTGCAAATTCCAGACTCGTTTTATTTCATACTTTTGCTGCTTTACAAGGCTTATGCTTGAGATAGTATTCTTTAATAATACATTCTCGCAAGTTTCAAGCACCCTAAAAAAATGATATGCGATGCTTTATATTCATCCACAGATGACTGGTGCATCAAAGCACCAGTCATTCTTGCCATCTGTGCACGCTAGCAAACAACCACTCCCTCTGTTTTTCCTGTTGTGGAGTGCGGACATACATTATTTGCTAATAATTATTATATCCCCAGTTAATAAGTTTTTAAGCTTATCATGCTACAAGTATATTTTTTGTTCTCTAATACAAATTCCCAATCTAATTTTGGTTGCTTTTTCCTTATGCAGTTTTACTCATTTCTTGTGACAACTCTTGTCACTTCATCATTATTGCCGCTGTTTATAGCCTTTTTTACTGTTGATGAAAAAAATGGAACACCAGAGATCCTTGTAGCCACTTTTGTCACATTTGGTAAGTTGGAAGAAAATCTTTGTACTGTATCAATTTTCATTTCTTTTCTGTTTCCTTTTCCCTTTTCTTATTTTTATGCTTTGATCATTTCAGTTTTGAACTTATCATTTGCATTGAGTATTCTGGGCTTCCTGATTATGCACATATCATTGGTATTTGGCAATACCACCACCATTGAGGTAACTTTTGCTAACCCCGCCCCCGCAACATCAGAAGGCTGAACTAGTGCCTCATTTAAAATCTCATCTTCTTTCTTTCAGGCATTTCAGAAGAAAACCAATTCTAAATGGCATTATGACCTTGGTCGAAGGAAAAACTTTGAACAGGTTATTTTTGGTCTTTTTGTTAATCTTTATCCAACCACTGTATATGCATATGCTTCCTTCGTTATCATTTCATAGACCTTTTGATTTATAACCATTTCATCATATAAAGAAGTTTTTCACACTGCGCTTGTGCTGCTAGAGCAGAAAATCCGCACAGGTTGCACACTTGATTTTGAACTTCCACGAAGTAATTGCAGGCCTTTTACACATTTGAACAGACCTATTCCATGAACTCAAGGGCCACACTGTTCCTGTTACACATTTCCGTAATCAATTCCGTTCCCCAGCATAACTGATTCATAGATAGAGCTATATATTGAGGTTTGGATGAAATCAGTTCTGTCTTTCAGTTTTAATCAACCACAAAGTTATGCTTGTTCATGGCCCCATAATTGTTGACATCCATCCCAACCCATATTCTTATTCTGTTGAGGTCACATTTCACTTGGCAAATTATCATCTGCTTGTAGCAATTGGGTGGGACATTGATAGTTCCCAAGCTGCTGCTGGCACTTGTATGTCAAACTGCACATAGAAAATGTTAATAACGTGAGATTCAAACTTTGGCATGTGAATGGTTCTTGGCTCGGCTTCTTCATGGTCCAAAAGCCTCCCCCTGATCATGTTGCTATGATTGTTAATGTTATTGTAAGCCTCCCCCTGATCATGTCTGCTATGATTGGTTGGTCATGTTATTGTAATGTAGGATTAAGTTTCATACATGTGCATGCGAAGTAAAATGCTGATCATGATGGTGAAGTATTGTATTCTATGTCAGGTGTTTGGGACGGATAAGAGATACTGGCTCATTCCTGCTTATTCAGAAGAGGATTTGGAATGCATGCCAGTGCTTCAAGGTTTTGAATATCCAACAAGACCCGACTGGGATGAGCTCCAGCAGCTCTAATGGCACTCATCATTTTGAATGACATTAAACCGTCTTTTAGGGCTTTGACAATCTGAAAGAGGAGGCTCACTCGAGCAGGTCTGAACAAGGAACTAGGAAGTATATTTGTGTAGAGATGCACCCATTTTGGAAGAAAACAAATACACACATGATTTGGAACGTCCGTGTGTGGGATTATACTCTGGACTAGTAGTCAGTGGGGGGGAAACACGAGAAAAAAAATGTTTTAGACCGCTTGAAATTCTCTTGTTTTCTCAAGCTAAAATTATTTGCAAGCTTTCTTGTCTTCCGCCAGGTCTCCTTGCCAATTAAACTTTCCTCACGGGGCAGGCGTACCCCTTCAAAAAGAAAAATAAAAAATTCTAGCAATACCACCTTTCAAAGAGAAGACTATTATCCACTTGTATGACCCAGTTGATGGTACCTGTTCATGAAGGCATTCTAAGGCCCCGTTTGTTTGCTGGAAAGTGGTTTCCTTTTGGAAAGTGAATTCCGGGGAAAGTGAATTTCGGAGAAAGTGAATTCCTGGAAAGTGAATTCTGATGTTTGGCAGTGTTATGGAAAATGAACTGGAAAACACTTTCCAGTGTTTGTTTGTATTATAGAAAATGAACTGGAAAATAATTTATTAATAAATTAATTTTTTTTTCAAGTTTATTAGAATAATGAAGAACAAATCTTACAAATTAAAAAGTTGAATGAGAATGAAGAAATTGAAAAGAAAAAAAAGTAACAATAAAAAAAATGACTTCTTAATTTATTTAAGTTTTTTTATAGTGTTATTTGAGTCCTATAGCTTGGGTCACGGGTTTAAAAAGTAAACTTGAGTTTACTCTTCTTTTTTTTTACTTTCTTTGAGGTTATCCTAGTTTTATAAATCAAGTAATGAGTTTGACAGATTAACTTAGGTTGTTTTTCACGGGAGAACGATCCACTTCATTCTAAAATTGCTAAAATACACTATTTTTAAAAAGGTTGTAAGAGAATGAGTACTAGTGTTTACTTGTATTAATTAAAATCCCGAAATCATTGCAGAAAGGAAATAAAAGAAAAGAAAACAAGAAAACGAGGGAGAAGATAAAGGAAGGAGATTAAGATAATAGTTGCGCGATGAGCAATTTCGATTCTCTTATTGAACCTTAACTGAATTATTATTTACATCATACAATCCTACAAATGTGAAAGAAAGGGAAAAGTAAAGAAACTGACGGATTACAACACTTTAGCCAACTAAAGAGCATAGTTTTGAGTTTGCTTGCTCTCCAGTCATTACTTGATATTTGAATGAAGCAATGGATTGAAATATAAATATCACAAAATAGTATGAACTGCGACGCTCACAAAGAAGCCTAACAAAGCACCGGCTATAACTTCAAACTCTGTGTGGCCAATTGCTAAAAATACACTATTTTCTGTTGCTTCTTCAGAAGCTTTTAAGCTCGAAAATGCCAATCTCTGACTAGATTGTCTTGTTTTGTTCTCTGTTTCAAGTAATACAGGAGGGTTCGTGGAATCTGACAAAAAAGGCCTTTCCTCTTTGGATAAAAGGGCTCCGAGGTTTTCCTCAGGTCCTTCCTTAGACCCGATCAGATCATCTCTACTGCAAACCATTGAGTTGACTTCAGTCTTGGGTAGCATTTTGTTTAGTGCTTTCGCATGATTTCCAACTTCTCTTCTCACCCCCTGCAAAAGTAATAGCATCTATCTTCAGATCAAGCTCTGAATCCAACCACATTATTAATCTATAAATCAAATGAAGATCCTAGGATAAGAAAAGAAAAGAAATCATGGAGGAACAAATGAAGTCGGTCCTCCAAGAACTGGGTATAATTTTGAGCAGTACCAATAAGTACACCTCGTTTTCTGACTAAACAAAAAATGCACAAAACAAAAATTTCATCACCCTTCCTTCCACTTGGACGGTAAGATACAAATCATACTGAATTGATCCAAATTTTTTGCAAAAAATAACTCAAAAAGGAAAGGTAAATGTTTATTTGCACGTTAGAAATAGGAAATAAAACAAATAAATGTTACCAATCAGCTGTAACTCAAATGATTTTGCAGAAGGTTACTGGTGATGTTCTAAATATATATGACTTGCAAAAAAAAGGTCCAAATATAAATTGATTCCTTGCAAAAAATGACCACATAAAAAATTTAGCCTCATAATGGCCATGTAGCAGGGGTGTCACCCTGTTTTCATTTGCTTTTTCCCTCACGAACAATTTATGGAAGAAACACAAAACAAAGGCACTCTTAACGCCAAGTCTCAGCCCAAACTCAACCAAAATCAAAGACTGGAGAGTGAAAAGAATTCCAGAAGCAAGATCTCTCCCTATGATATCCATGTCAACCTATCTAAAGTGAGAAAGTCTATCCCCCGCCTCTTCACATGGATGCAGAACAGCAAAAAACCACAATCCACACCAGGCAATCTCCATTGCATCAAACAATGTGCTGTGTTCTCATGACCAAGGATGAACCCCCTTCCCAAATCTTCTAATTCAAAACCTAAAATCATAAAATCTACAAACAGAAAATAAAGGCTAGCAGATCTCCAATTGCAAAAAAGTAATCACCTGTAAAGATCAAATATTATCCCCTAAAAATTGTAAAGTGATTTCCGGTGTTGAAAAGGTCCTTCCATTGTCCATATAGTCACCTGCCTTCCTACTACGTAAAAGAAACAAATTCGGTTTCTAAAATTCAATGAATAGGGATCTTCTATGGCCCTTTATACCCAAGTTGTGAAAAATCAAAGATTACAGTAGTGCATATCACACTAGGTTTAAGTAAATACACTGCACGTCCTCTCATCTTTAACCCAATCACCCCAAACAATGCAAAAACAAATCATAATCCAGAAATCCATATTCATAAAATCTACATCTAGAAAAAGAAGCACCAGGAAAGTAAAAAAAAATTGGGGACCTTGTCTACCACCAGTGAGCTTGACTTGAACACCCTTGTCCACGAACTTAGCCAAATCCAATACTGTTTCTTTCCTCCCTGACTGAAATCACAAATTGTTACACATTAAACCCTAATCACAAAGCAACAATATAACACACAATCTCAATTCATTCTTACCATCTTAATTAACTATACAGCAGAGGTGAGGGACCGAGAGGAGGCGAGAGGCGAGAGGCGAGAGACGAGAGGGTGCTGAGGGTTTTGTAAGCAGAGATGAGGGACTGAGAGGGAGGCGAGAGGGTGCTCTGGGTTTGCTAGAAAAGGATGCAGAGAGATGAGGGACTGGAGAAGGAGGCGAGAGACGACACAGAGGGACAGAGGAGGCGAGGGACGACCTGGGTTTCAGGCGAGAGGTTACAGGCGAGAGGTTAGGCGACAGAGAGGGAAAGAGATGAGAGACGGTTCTGGTTGTGAAGAGAAATGAGGGAAAGAAGGAGAAGGGAAAGGGAAGGGATGAGAGACGGTTCTGGTTGTGAGGGAAAGAAGGAGAAGTGAAAGGGAAAGGAAAGTGTTTTACTTATGTAAAGGAAAACACTTTCCTCAGACAAGGCCATTTTAATGCATTGACCGGAAAGGTGGGGAAAAGTAATTCCTTTGACTTAACTTTCCAAAGTGTTTTCAAACATTGGAAAGTGAGGAAAGTGAATTCCAAAGTGTTTCCAAACACTGGAAAGTGAAGAAAGTGAATTCCTGGAATTCACTTTCTTTGAAACAAACAAGGCTTAAAAGATGTACATGTGATTAGAGTTCACCATCCAAATGTGATTAGAGTTCACTATCCCGTAAACGTGCAGTTCTCATGATCAAGTTTGTTAATTTTGTTTTGATTGATGTTTTGTTTTTTTGATTGGAATGAAATATTTTGATTTCAGAGTATTTTAGCGTGTTGTTTTGAAGTTATATGGTTTGTGTGTGTGTATCAATTCAAAAAAAATAGTTTAAATTTAAAAATAAAATTATTTAGAATTGTACAATTTAATCTAAAAAAGATAATAAAATGATTTTTTTGAATAAAATTATAAAAATGTACAATATTATGAGAATGTCATTATCAATCTCACAAGGTCATTATATTCTTTGAGTGCTCTGAAATTTTAATATAATATATATAAATATATCAAGAGACTCTTCGTAATTATCAGATTAAGAGATATGATTGATATTATAAAATTATTTATTATTTTAAAAAAAATACTATTTGGTCGAAATAGATTGAGTGGAACAAAAGCGGAACATTTCGGCTGGTATTCAATCAAAGAATTTGAAATAAACCAAAATTTAAATCGAGATATAAATAATATTATTTTATTTTATTTTCTTAACTGCCGTTTTAATCGAAACTGACAACCGGTTCTCACCGCAGAGAAAAGTGGCTACATGCAGGGAGTATTAATCAATGAATCTTCGACTGCAAAATCAGGTCGATTAGCTCAATACAAGTGGGATACAGAGCTAATAAACGAAGTATAGGACCGTAGTCTAACACAAATTAAGCACGTAATTACAGAGTTTAATTTCCAACACCCTTAATGATGATATCAAGAAAAATCAATTAAAAAAAAGCAGTCCAAAAAAATACGAGTCATCTCAGATTAAGTTGTTAATCTGGCAAATGAGTTGTGAAATCAAGACAAATTTATAGAAATCAATTATTAAACCTGCACTTAAATCATATCATGATAAATTTATAGAAAGCAATTGAGAAAAAAAATTTAAAACCCTACTTTTAATTAAGAAAAAATTTAAAACCGTATTGAAGGTTAAATAAAAAAAATATAAAACACAATTATAAAAATAACATAATATTGAAGAATTAATTAAAAGAACTAAAAAAAAAAAGATAAGATTTATAAAGGATAAAATTAAAAAATTAAAAGAAATTACAAGTAATAATGTTCTTGTTCATGTAGCTACAGTAATTTAGCCACATCCTTATATCACACGTTTGAAGCCCTCTTAATTAAATTCAATTAAGATATTTTAATAAATTCTCATGTTTACAATTCCTTTAGGGTATAAAGGATTGACCTTTAAATAGAATTCAATCTTTAAAAATACTGCAAAAATAAATAAGAAATAAGCCTCCCTAATTCACAATTTTAAAGTGAAAAAACTTAATGTTAAAATTATTTTTCTTAAAATACGCTCTTTAAAAAAAAATACATTTGAAGAAATAAGATGAATACAATAATGATAATATTAAAAAAAAAAATTGAATTTCATCTTTTAAACACATAAATTTAGCTTATTTATCAACTGAATTCAAATTAAACAGTATAATTGAATTTAATTACAGCAAAATAAAAACAACCTTGTAGTGTTTTGTTAATAAATGACCAGGCACACTTGTGCCCTTTGATTAGTTTAGCACTGTCATTTATTTTAATTTTTTGTACTGGCACTGGGTGTCCGAGCTGAGACCCAACTAATTTGCACAGGCTCTCAGCAAAGAGCTTCCTGCAAGCACACCTCGGTTGATTCAGACCCAAGTCTGTCTCTGGTGACCCCATACAATTGTTTGCACCTGGCAAGAGTCAAACCTGGAATCCTGGACAGATCACATTGTCAAGTCCGAGCTTTTATCTGCTAGGCCAACCCCCATGGGATTAGAGCACTGTCATTGGGGGGGAGGGGGATGTACAGAAATTTTAACCCTGTATTCTCCATTTTGTAATTGCAAGGCACTGCAACTACGCCATTTACAGCAATTAATCTGACATAACTGTAATCGTATATTCCCTTTCAGCCCTGTTTAAGCAAAAAATCAAGCCAGGTACCTAAACATGTTAGGGTTTTCTTTCTCTCTTTCTAAATATTCTTGGGATATCAGATCTTCTATTCGCTTCTTGATAGCTTTAATGTCAGGCTGCAAATTACAATCCATCGTTATATTCAAGGATATATGACAGGTTACATGAAAGAAAAATCTTCCAATATTAAAGAAACGCTATCAATACCCTTTACCAGTCTTTCTACTGACAGCAGCTATGCTACCAGTCTCCTAATTCTCACTAGGTGAGGTTTGCATGGAGACTTTCCAGAGAGAGTAACTATGCATGTTAAGAAAGAAGTATCATAGTGGAGTGGAAACTCGTGTCTATCTTAATACAAGTATCGTGCTTGCAAATGTCTGGTCCATATTAATTTGTAAGAGCATCCACTCTAAGTAAGAACCGGAGAGTAAGATTTTCTTAATAGCCCTCCCCAACTGGACCAACAGGGTAACAACACTTTCTATTTATCTGAACTTTGTCTAATAAATTAGAGAGGAAGTGCATGCCATACCTTGAACATGCGACTCAACTGCTCAACACACTCCATGACTAGCTGTTGATAACCCAAAACTTTCCGGCTCTTCATGATGCGCACAATTGCAGCATCGATTGCATACCGTCTGTCTTTGTAAACATCTTCAACAACCTTCTTTCTTTCATCAACAAGTGGAAGAGGAACCTAAGTTGCAGAATTTCAAGTATTTAATAACTTGAGTAAAGCAATAAAACCTCAAATGTGAGGAAGGCAGTGGTTTCTTTGGCATGCTTAGAGGCGGTTAAAAGTAAAAAAAATAAAATATAATTCTGAAAGAAGGGAAGTTTAACCTTGATTCTTCTCATTCTGTCATTGAACTTGTGATTGAACTCGAAGGAATCATTTTGGGTAACAGTCTTCGTGTTTGGTTCCTTGCTAAGGATCTTATACTTTCCACAAGAAAGGGAATGAAGCAATCGAGGCAAATCATCATTGCTCAGGTTTGACTGGGTCATAATCTCGGGGTAACTAAGTTTGTCTGAAGTATTAAAAAGCATCAGGAGACAAGCCTGTAGAAGATAAACAGGAATCAAAGGATCAAAATCAAACAATCAGAATCCAATAATAATGGAATGATATGCAAATCATCCATCCATTATCCTTGAAAAAGGTAAGGCTTAATACAGCACCTGGTAGGTTGTCACAATCAGCTCAATAGGTTTTTGGTCAAACTTGGCATTAATGTGGCAAGATCCCAGTGAGTAAATCCAGGTAAGTTTTCTATGCTTATTCTTGTTGTCATAGAACTCCTTGAAAACTTCCACTCCCCTAGCCTTAAACAAAAAGGGTCCAGAATGTTCATTTTGAAGATAAAGAAGAGAAAATGGCTCCCTACATTTACTGCCAGAATACAATTACATCACAAACACAGAAAAACCCTGCCATGATATGTAAAGGTAAATCTTTACCATTTCTGCAGGTAGGTTGATATCGGAGGATTTATAACTTGGCCAGTACCCAGTTGTGAGAACACTAACTTGCAAATCAATCCCAGGACGCGTGGATGGGTTATTGCCAAGATACTCATCAAAGCTGGACTGATATTCCTTTGCCAGTTGCAAATCTGTGACCTGTAAGAAAAAAGACGATATGTGACCACTGTTGCATGGACAGATTGACACCCATTAACCAAATACCCAGGCCAGCTCACCATTCCTTCCATCTTTGAGGTGAATTGACCACCACATTGCTGCTTCAATTTTGAAAGAATACTCCTTTCATGTTCATCGTTAGCACTTCGATCAAAAAGAAGACGACGCGCAAGCTTTTTCCTGGAGAAAAAACAAAGAAAAGGATAAGAAGAAAAGGTACAGATAACAAACATATACAATGAAAGGCATTCCAGTGATATGTTTTACCTATAAAATTCAGCAAAAAGGTCCTTGTCACTAATATATGCAAGCAGCTTAACCACCTACAGAAATCCACCACAGTTCAATTTTCTAATTACTAGAACTCAGCACATAGTTCTGAAAAATCTATCAGGCTACATATAAAGATTCACAAATTAACATGACAAATTAAGTCACCTTCTCCAGCGTTTCTTCAATGGCTTCATCATTTAGTTTATCACTTCCCCCCTTTCGGAGGATGGTATCACAAAAGGTGGCCAGTTGTTCAGCACTAGAGCTCCCAGCAACTGTTTTATTGCAAAAAATCTCAAAAGCCTCTTTCATGGCCTATTTAGCAACCCAAAAAAAGAACAACCTGTTAAATGAAACGATAAAACAAAAGTTAAAGAACCAGACTATGCTGCCGCCACCAACCTTGTGAAACAAGGTGTGGTTTTGAAAGCAATCAGTCACATAAGTCATGTATTTATCATGCAGCTCAATTATCTTTCGGATGAGAACCTGAAACCAATCCATCAAGTAAATTTTTTGGCATTCCCAACTGTTAGTAGGTATCTAAAACATAGAGGGTGAGAGAATTACTTGTTCCTGAACACCACCATTTGCAGCCTGTGGAAGCACACACCATCTTTAGCACCACAATAAACAATTGAAAAAAGACAACTAACTTATTTCTAAATATATTGAATGAAAAGTTACATTGCGGAGGGGAAACAGCTATAGAAATATTGAGTCACAGCATCAAGACTAAAGACTACAGATGTTTTCTGGTATGACCATTTGCAAGTGTCAGCAAAATCATAAAAGACACAGTATAACTGCAAGACTAGTGTTTTCGCCTCCCAACAACTATAGTGCTATGGTCAAAATAACATGAAGAGCGCACATAACTGGTAGACTACACACATGATAGTATTTTAACACATTGAATTATCACAGCACGCGGCTAAAATGATACCAAAATGCAGTTTACCATCAAGCTGTGCAAGGAATAAAGTCACACAGACAAACCTGGCTACTTGCAGCATCTTCTGCCTGCTGGACCAAGGCTGTTCCTTCAGCTGTAATATGCTGTACAATGAACATAAATTGAGGGTAAGTGGTTGAGAATTGTGTGAAGGGTCAGCAATCCAAAAATATATCAAAAGAGGCTCTGTTGGTAGCAAACTAGCACAGACAGAGATCGTTAACAAACCTGCTTGAATACATTAGAAACAGGTTCCAAGCCACGAGTGACCTTATGGTAAAGCCTAAACATCCTGGATAGATCGTCCAGCTGACATGGTATAACCAGAAATAAATTACTATTCACCATATATTACAAAATAGCCACTAAGGATCATTCAAGAATCAGGACTCGACGCAATCCAAGACCACCATATACCTTGTCATCTCTAAGCAATGAGTGAACTCCAGAATGTTCCTTTTCTAGCAGTTGGTTCACATGGACCACCAACAACTCGTGTTGCACTTTCTACATAACATGTCGCTGTTATTAGTCTACAATGTGATCATAAAAAACACTCAATATAGTAAGGTAATAGCATCCAGGTAAAGAATCAATGGCAAGATCCCTGGAACGGCTCAACTATCCTCTCCAGGTGTGCTAAAACAACAAATACAGGAATGGAGAACAAAATGAGATGAATATTTATTTGATAGCTTCCTTCTAGAATAGAGTCAACTAGTTGCTACTAGGAAACACACCGTGTAATCAAAACAAGATATATATATTTGGATAACACGTGGCATGAAGAGGCATGGTAAATGGGCAAATACATATTTTCAAGCAAAGAGAAATAAAATGAAGGTATGAGAAACCAATATCCCTGTACATGTGATGTGTAACGAACTAACCTCCACTAACTTTGTCTCACTGCTTGAGTGCAAGTAATGAGAAACTCTCTCTCTCTCTCTCTTCAAGCATTCCTCAGCCTGCATATCCACAGAAGTTATTAGGACGGGGGGGAAATTAAAAAAAAAAGTCAATCATAAGACTATAAAGAGCAGCATCAACAAGTTCTTGCCTTTATCATGTAATCTGGACATGAATCCTCTTGAATCCAGTTTGCTGCTTTAACAGAATAGTAAGCGCCAGTACCTTGAAGCATATGTGCTTCAAAATCATCTTCATAAAGATCCATTTGTGACATTCCAATCTCGACAAATATATCTAAAACATTCTTCAGCAGTGCTCTGTCAATCTGTTCTCCATCACGTTCTTTACCAATCTGGTCCACAGAACAATGGTTTCAACTTTGTTATAGAGATAGGAACTGAAATTACACTGCTTAAAGAAGTGAAAAAGTTGCTCTAGTAACTTACCACATCAAGCACAGCATCCTTCGCTTTACTATTCACTTTCTGATAAACCTGAAAAATTGAAAATTGATAGCAAAATCATTTAAATTGTCTCAGAAACTGAAAAATGAGTCATCCAAATGATGGCTTGAGAAAATGACGCTTTAGAAGGAATTAGCAAACCAGATCACGAAAGCAAGTCAGACCAACTTCATTAAGTGGTGGAAGTGACCTCCGAGCAATGAAGTAACGGTCAAGATAATGAAAGAAGCGTGACAACCACCTAACCATAATTTTATGGTTAGCCCATCTTTTCACAAGCTCCCTCAGCATAAACTCATTGTGCTTCTCCCTTATCGATGGTAATACCTAATAAGGAAAACAAGACAAGGTAGGGATGTTAAACGGTGTGAGATGCTAAAAGTTGTTTTATTGATTAGTATAAGGAAAAAAAAAAAAACAATTCCCATGATAAATATTACTGCTGCAACTTCTTTAATGATTAGACTAAAACCCAGGAAACACTACAAAACCACCCACCCACACCCCACCCAAAATTTACAAATCATTGAACTACTGGAAGAAATTATATTGTGGTGATAGGTACAACCACCTAACTGTGTAGCAAAGAGATCACGGTACACTGCACCAAACAGCAAAGAATGCAGTTGAAGCTAACAGCTGTTGATATAGAACGAAAAACATCACCAAGTAGTAGTGCTTATTTGCCGAGGCTATGAGCATTGTAAAAGGAAAGAGAGTAGCTTATCCAGCAAATAATACCACACAGTTTATCAACCTTAAAAGCTTTGTTAGATGGAAAGAAATATAACTAAGTCCACAGGGACCAGCAGAAGTACTAGCAAGAAGAATGATAACCAATAAAAGAAATAAACAGATGCCAGTCATCCCCACCGTGGAGTTTATATATACTTGAAACGCCTCCCTGTACTTGTCATAAAGCTGCTGAGAATAGTCATTGGGTGGCTTCTGAGTACACATATTGTAGATAGTTCTGCAGTATTGAAAATTAAAGAGAGATTAGAAAATTTGCAAGAATCTGCTAACCATTTCATCTAAACAACATTCAATAAAAAAGAAAATAAAATATACGTGTAAAGCATCATATATTCTTCTGAGTTGAATTGCTCCAGTGATCCATCCAGAATCCCCTTCAGCTTTGTGATCCCCTTCTGCATATATTCCCATCCCTGCTCAAGTTCGAAAGTCTTGCGCTCACCCATGAATTAATAAGTGAAAGACCCAAATCTGCATGTATTATTATGCCAAACTTTTTTTACAAAACAGAGGCATTAATCCAGCTACAAACCACTAAACATAGAAAAAGTATGTGCATTGAACAGCGCTAGACAAAACAATCAACAAGAAAGTCTTGAAATACAAGGCAAGAATTTTGTAAAATCAAAACACAAAACAATGACAATATTTCATAGCCATAAGAAATAAAATCCAAAACCCTAAAAATATCAAAAAAACCTGCAAATAAAAATCAATAGAAACGCTAAAACACAGCCTAAAATTGCAATTGAACAGTAACACTAAAACAAACGAACACTAAAAGCAAATCAAAACTTAAAAGCACCATCCAATACTAAAAATCAAACCCTGTCATAAAAGCTTGACACAAACAAATGCTTAATCGTGGTCAATATCGCTAGTCAAAATCCGTAAAATAACGCAATGTGAAACAAAAAACAAGTAACCCTAAACATCGAAAGAGACGTACCAGACGGATAGATAGAGGATTTTTAGGGTCAGAGTTTGTCTTCTTTTATGATGGGAAGATTTTGAGGGGAAAAGAGTCAAGATAGCCTATTTATACAGAGCGAAGATTGTTCAGCTAGTCGTCTCAGTTGATAGTTCCATCGATTAAATACTTAATCAGTTAGTCCTTAGTTTATACACCAAATATTTATTCCTATGTTTTTAAACCTGTTTTTAATTCGTCGATTCAATATTTTCCTTAAGAAGTTTTTTTAAGACAAGGAGGTAAAATATAGAAAACGAGTCATTTTCTCTGCAATTTATTGCAACGAGAATCAAATTTTTTAAAATATAAAAAATAATAAAAGTGTGGTTTTTTTTATAATATTATATATTTAGCCAAAATAATTCTGGACAGTATTTTTGTTAAGTAATTTTTTAAAAAATATAAGACAATTTTTTATCTTTAAACATAATATGAAGTAATATAATTTTACATAAATAAAATAAATTTTTAAAACAATTGCATCAAAGGATTTATCAACAGATAGTTGATGAAAATCATTTAAGATGAATTATTTGTTTTCTACATCAAACTGATTGATTGTTGAGTGTGTTTTAACTATTTGACTAAATATTTACTTATTAATTTTTTTTTGGATTCAAGGAAGCTCCATCACTGGAAAATATATTTTGTGGGTCCAGGTGTGCGAGTAAAACTCCGAATGTCCCAGATTCTTACAATAGATGCACACTATGACTTGAACTCAAGATCTCTTGTGCATCTCAAGCTCTTTATCATCACAATACTTTCTTGGTGACCTAGATATTTAATTGACAGATAATAAAACTGCAATTAATAAAATCCACTAAATATAAGTTATTTGTTTTTTGCAACAAATTAATTGATTGTTATAAATTTCTAGATTCAAATTTTGTATTGTTATTATTATGATTGAAGACAAAATCAAAAAAATATTAACAAAAAAAACATTATTTGATCAAATGAATAAATAAAAATAATTAAAAGATAAAAAAACAAAAATATTATTATTATTATGAATATGATTCATCACATCAACTTCACATTGATTTTTTCACTGATGAGTGCATCTCCACTCAGGTGTTCCATCAAGCGTGCATGTGCAGACATCAATGTCTTTTCTTCCTCCTCGACATATGTTTAAAGACCCCTCTGGACATCGACCCTCCATTTTCAAGGTTTATACCCTGCATGCTTAAAAAGTTTGTATTCAATAAACTGAAGTTCAATATTCACACTGAGACCATGGATTCAGGGTTGATAATGAGGTACCTGGAAATGGTCAGTGTGCAAAAATATTATCTAAGTTCCAATTAATTTATGTTTTCTACTGATTTTGCATTTCGAAAGCATTTTTATATATTTTTTATTTTAATTGTTTTTCAATTTGATTTTTTTATTATTTTTAAATCATTTAGAAGTGTTGGTGTCAATATTAATCTTAGAAAATTGAAAAAAATATTATTTTAATATATATTTATCTTTAAAAAATAATAATTATGACAATGTTAAACGGACTCTATAGCTTTTATGAGGAAGACGTGAAGTATCAATTAATTTAAGTTGTCTGCACTACAATAAAGAATGTCATTTTTTTGATATGTTTTAAAAATATTTATATAAAATATATATTTTATATTTTTATATTATTTATATTGATATAGAAACAAATTTTAAAAACTATATATAATTTATTTATTTTCTCTTAAAAATAATTATTATTAAAATACCAAACAATTTAAAGCATTGCTAAGGGAGATGTATGATGTATCATAAGGGCATCTCCAGCGGGAGAGCTATCCCAGCAGCCAAAGCTAAAATTTTTAGCTTTTGGCTATTTTCGTTCATTTTGTTGGCTCCAGCGGGAGAGGCATCCGGGTAGCCAAAATGGCTTTTTTTTGCCTCCGAAGCCATTCCTACATGTGTTGAGAGAGAAGGCAAAAATTAAAAAACATTAAAAACCCATTCCTTGGTCTGGAGAAGGATCAGTGGGTGCTTTCTGTGTGGGGGTGGGAGAAGAGAGTGCTGTGTGTGTGTGAAGCTTAGGGCATACTTTGGTACCTTGGTACCTTGGTTTGGGGGAGGATCGGGGGGTGTGGTGGGAGAAGGGAGTGCTCTGTGTGTGTGTGTGAAGCTTGGGGGCTGGGGCTGGGGCTGGAGCTGGGGGCTGTGGAAAGGGAAAGGCAAAGGGACAGGGGAGAAGGGAAAGGGAAAGGAGAAGACGTGATATATATATATATATATTAGAAAATAATGTAAATATATCAAAAATATTTGTTTTTGTTTTTTGTTTTATTTAAAAATACCTCAACAATAATAAAAAATTATATACAAATTAATAATTATATTGTTGTAAGGTTTTTTAAAAATAATTATTCAATTATATAACTTATTCCTATTAATTGTATAATTAAACTACATACAAAATAATTGCACTATATTTAAAATAATATATAAAAAAAATGGCTTTTCAAAATGGCTTTTACCATTAAAGCACACATCAACAAAAAAGCCATATATACACTATTCAAACATCCATTTTAAAGATTTGGCTCTCCAAAATGGCTACTCCCACTGGAGATGCTCTAAGAACCTCGAGTTAAATGAGAACTTCCACTGAAATTTATGAAAATAAAATATTTTTCTTTGAGCAACTTTTTTTCGTGCTATATATTAACATGCATCCTTTATCTTTGGTTAACATTAATACATATCTTTCCATGTCTATCACAATACATAATTTTTAATTCATAATTATAATTTTCAAAACATGAGCATGTGACTTTTAATTATCAAATAAAGTGAAGCATGTATTAAAACTTCACTCCTTTCACCATTCAATTCAATCAATTGTTGTCGCGTACAAACCTGACTCGCCAAAAACTTATAAAAATTGTCACCCCCACGGCTTGGTAACTCAAACCATTGCGTCCATCGTCTTTATAATAAAACTCGTTCACCATTGAATCCTGATTTATAAAGAATAAAATTATGTAATTTGTCATCGATATAATTAATTGTGTGAAAAACATTATAGTAATCCACATTATTTTATGAGAGTAGCTATAGTGTTTTCCCCACATGTTTCTTTGAGAGATAAAAAACTGAAAGTGGTGTTAAAAACAAAACAATGTGAACACGAACCATTTTTTTACCATCTTGCTTTTCAAAAAATGAAAACCCACGTGCTAATATTCTAGGGTAAAATTATGTTTGCGTAAATATCATTTGGGCAATTTAGAATTCATTGAGAATAAAATCAGTATTTTACTTTTTATTTGCATAATAATAAAAAATTAATTTCTTTAAAAGTAAAAAAGCATAAGGTTATCATATAAGGGTTTTTTTTATATATGATTTCATATATAACTTATTTACTCTTGTAATTGAAAAAGCTTTGATGAAAGACTTTTTCATAATTTCAATTTAAAAAGACATGTTAAAACGACCAAATTACACTAAAGTTTAATTGTTTTTTAAAATGACCAGGATTTATCTTTATATTTTTAATTTTGTTTTTTTTTGATAAATTTTTTAAATTGTTTTCCTAATTTTATCGTTTAATATTGAATTCATTTAAACTTGAATTTCTTAGTTGAGCCCGTGTCTAGGATTACACCAGCTATAAATTTTGGAGATTAACCCAACTTTATAAGATTCACATGAGTTTGTCTAGGTTTTTTTTTATCATTTAAGCAAGTATTTTTTTAATTAACCTTTCAATATTTATCTAATTGAAAAATGACTTTTTTTATTTGTGTTTCCGTGTGCTTTTGTTTTATCATTCTTTTTTATCTGGGTTATCTTGGATTCTTTTATTTGTTATTTGTTTTTTAAAAAGAGTTTCTATTCTTTAATTAAATATAATTAATAATTGAATGTAGGCATGAAATATTAACTTCATGATATTTTGTTCGATTTATTTTTCAGGTCATTGCTCTAGTGGCCAATGCGTTTCTTTCGGTGTAGTCGTGTAGCCCTTTACAGCGGGGGTTAGACCTTCTTGACAGACTTTTTTGGTAATGGACAATGTCCACGGTGGAGTGGCATGGAATCTTAAGTGTCCTTTTGTATTTCTTTTAAAAATAAACCAGCCGGAATCACCACTGCTAGTTTTTTTATACTGCAAGAGCTAACCAAGTTACAATTCATTGTATTTATTTGTGGTTCTTTTTGTTTCACTTTGATAGGGATCTGACGGTCAAGAATGTCTGGTCATATAATGTGTGAAATTTTGTTTGGTTTTCTTGCACTGAGACCAAAATTAACTCTGGCACAAATTAGCAGCATTCTTCTCATGTTCAGTGCTCGAGAGGTGAGCAAGACTATACTTTAGTCCCTTAGCTTTAATTCTTCACAATTAGCCCCTCATACTTTAGTTTTTTAATGTTTTAATCCTAGATCTCAAGAGATTGGATTGAAAGTTGTATGAAAAAACTAATGAGGGAGAAAGATCATATAATTATTGGATCTCATTCACCAATAACTCTGATTTTCACGCTTTAGATTCTTCTTTATAGGAGAAATTCGAAAAACATGTAATTTTTTAATCTTTAACAATGCTATAAATAGTAGATTCATTTGGAGTTTTAAAGCCTAATATAATATATATTTTATTATTATAAACAAAGTTATAGATGTTCATTCGATGCTTTTCATGTTTTCTTTTATGAACATATGATTGGAATGTTTTGAGGATCTAAATACTTGAATCTTGATTTTACAGCATCAAAACCATCTCCAATGATTAAAAAAAAAAAGGTACATGCTCTAGGTTTTCACGTGGGCCCGGCTCACATGCCCACCTCATGTGCACGTAGCCTTTCAATTCATTTTTTTTGCTTGTTAATTTTCCATTTTTATATTTTATAATTAAATTTTTTATATAATTTTTCTTTAATGAATTTTAAATAATTATCTTATTACTCCATCATTTTCAAACAATGTTAGGGCGTTTTCTCAAGTCTAGTGCTGTTATATTTTTTTTTAATATACTCTCATTAAAATATCAAAAAAATAATCAGAAACTTACTTTTAATATTATGATAAGTTTTTGTTTAAAAAACAAAACTTTTAGTAATTTTTGCGAGAGAAAGAAAAGTGTCATGGTTAAAGATATGTATTTTTTAATATTTTATTTGAAATTGCTAAAATAGTTTTGGATATTAGTTTTATTTGTTCACAATTTCTACACAGTAAACAACATAGGTAAAGGAATATATATTTTTTCATTGATAACTAAAAAATAGAATTTATACTAACAATTACATTTTTCTACAAAATTAAAAGCATTAAATCTGTGATGAAAACACATTTTAAAGTCATATGATTGAATAAAAGATAAATTAACCTCAAATTATGCAATATAAGTAAAATATCAAGCATTTTAAATATAAATTCAAAATTCAAAACATTTCTAAATAGCCACAGTCAATATTACAAGGAACTGTAACTTAAAGTAACTCAACGCAAATAAAATTTTAAAACAATGAGAAATTAAAAGGTTTTGATACGAAAAAAAGCATAAATCAAATATAAAAATCAAATATCATCTCAATTATTGATATAAGAATCTTTATCGCGTGTTGGTATATAATTCATCAATTAGAAATTACAATAAATAGTAATTCTGACTAAGCTCATCCTCACCATTGAAATGGATATCCTCATGCTTTAAAGTCAAAAGTGGAAAACGTTGATAGTTTCCTAACTTAAAAAATTCATCTCCTTCATGAAAATTAGGTTCTCCGCGAAACTACCCATTCAATAAATTAACGTTACAAAGGCTAGGGCTGGTATTAAGAGGTATATAAGCAAATAGAACCGAAGCGGAATTAATGTAAAGCTAAAGGGACTAATATGCACTCTCGTCAATAATAATATCTGCACCAGTCGTGGTCAAACCATACCCTTCCACCTCTCCCTTTTCTCATTTTGCATAGTCAGTCTCGGTTTATATTTTCACCCCTACAGCGCAATTCAAGAAAAAATCACGAAACCCAAATATCTCTTATCTTGGCTATCAGGGTTTGATTCGACTGACTCTCTTTGAATCTCTCAAAATCGCCATCATTTCCCTCTTTCAAGGTACAGTGTCTCTCCCTCTTCTTTGGTATCTAGGGTTTTGTGTTTTGATCAGTGTCTTGTTAATTTCTGCTTGTACCAATTCTGTGTTTTTTCTCTATAGAATATAGTTCTGATAGAAATCATAATCGTTGTCCACCTTGATCTTCCAAAATTCCTATTTTTTATTATTATAAAGTGAATGGTGTTTTCCTTTTTTTAAGGTGCTGTGGTTGTTTGAAAATGCAAGGAGGCAGGGGTAACAGAGATCCTTTCTCTAATAACGGTGACCCTTTTGGTGACTTTGGTGGCTTTGGGGGTCAGAGAAGTTTGCTGTCTGGTTTATTCGGGGGAAGGGATCCGTTCGATGATCCCTTTTTCACACGCCCATTTGGAGGCATGCTCGAGTCGAGTTTCTTTGGTTCTGGTGGAAATCCTTTTCCCAATATGCATCCATCTCCTTTTCCCAGCATGCATCCATCTCCTTTTCCCAGCATGCATCCATCTCCTTTTCCCGACCTGCATCCATCTCCTTTTCCCAATCTGCATCCATCTGGATTTGTTGAGCAACAAGCTCCAAAGCTGAAAAAATCAAGGGGACCGATTATTGAAGAGCTAGATTCTGATAATGAGAAAGGTGAAGAAGATAAGGAGAAGAAAGAGAATCCCAGAAAACATGGTAGATCGAGCAAGGAGCCATACGTTGAGGTTCCAGATGACGAAGAAGCTGAAGGTGAGACATGTTCTTGTATTCTGTTTTCTGGTACATGGTATCTTATATATCTTACTGTTGATAATGTTGTTAGACTGCGTAAACAAGTATGTCCTTTTTCCTCGTCACAGCGAGAAAGAGCAAGCAATTGCAGTATAGCAATGATTATAGTAACTTCAATAGTATGGAGTCACAACCCCAAGGACGCAGCTTCACTTTTCAGAGCTCCTCTGTCTCATATGGTGGTGCAAATGGAGCGTTCTATACTTCTTCCAAGACAAGGAGGGCAGGGAGCGATGGAGTGAGTTATTTTTCTCCCGAGACATGTTTTCAGCTAGCTCCTTAGTTCTATCATTCACGTGGCCTTGTGAAACAGGTGACTTTTGAAGAAAGCAAAGCAGCTGATAGTGTCACTGGCCAAGCAACTCACAAGGTGTCTAGAGGACTTCACAACAAGGTATTTGTTTAATGTTTTATATAATGACATTTTGCTATTCGTGCCTTTTCCCGTGCATTTTAGCTTTCCGTTTTTGATGTATAGAATGTGTTGTAATGCTTCGGGTTAATTTCACAGGGCCATAACCTTACAAGGAAGCTTAATTCAGATGGTAGGGTGAATACAATGCAGACGTTGCACAATCTCAATGAAGGTATGGTCATATTTTCTATCATGTCCCGATTCATATTTATGTGCCCAGAAGGATTAAGTTGAAGATTGGGATCTGTGTGTTGCTAGATGAGCTAACTGGTTTTGAAGAAGCTTGGAAGGGAAATGCTGGAAAGCATTTGCCTGGCTGGACTGGAAGTTTCACTGGGATTGATAACATTGGTAAGCTTGCTTTGAAGCGCTTTCTTCTCTTATTATTGCAGTGATGCTTGTACTTAAATTGTTGTGCTCTTGCACGATAGGATGTTTGTTGCGTCAAGATTTCTCTCTTTTCATTTTAGCAAGATGCTTAATTGCTATAGTGATGTCGAGTTGCTTATAGACCTGTGGAGATTTTTTTACTGTATACTGTCTCTTGTGATTCATGTGACTGGTTGCTGTATAGATGCCGCTGTATAAAAATTGAGTGGCAACTATGCATGTTAAAGCACAGAGACTAGGCATAGAACATTGCCCTAGAAAACATGGGGGTGGTTTCATTTCAGTTTAATTTTAAGAATCAATTAATGCATATGATATGCAAATATGTACACGTTAATAAGGGTGAGGGAGGGATGGTTATTCTTTTTTACCTTGTTAGTGTAAATGGTTATGTAGGATATTTGTCAAATTTCATCAAGTTCATATATTCCTACCCGATGACTTACCCAAATCCATGTATGAGGATTATGTGGAGGGTAGTGGATGTGGCTGAAGCTGTTGGGAATATCTTTTTATATTTAGGTGCACATTTGTATTTTGCTATTATCTTTGATGACTGTCTGCCCCTCACCAATTAAATGGACGTGCATGTATTAGATGAATGTGTTAAAATTGTTTCTCAATTTTGACCCAATTATGTAAGATATCTCGTTTTGTTGTGGTTACTGATTCCTATCTTGCTTTATAAATTTGAGGTACAGGGACTAGCAGCAGGGGACAGAATGCGCAGGCAAGCAGAGGAGGCTGGGCTCTTCCTTCTGCAGAATCACAGCAATCTGTGAGAATAGCACCAGACACCGCAGTTGGGGCAGGATCCTCAGGCAAACAGCAGTCTGGAAGGAGGAAAGGCTCATCAGATGCCAAGGATACGATCGGTTATCCTAAAAAGCAGTGAGGAGACGCCTCAAACAGACAAATGGATCAGGAAGCAATAAAACATGCTTCCTTCTCAGTGCTTCACCCACTTTTCCCTACCCCCTTATAGTAATTGAATGGAGATGGGAAATAGTTGTAGCTGTTTAGCAATCAGCTCCGCAATTTATGCTTCAACTGCAGCCGGTTCTTTCCGTACGACCACGCATTATTGTATTGAGATCGTCATTATATACGGCGGCGTGGTTTTTTCACTATGCTACAATGATATTATAATTTCTTTTAGTGGAAAAAATAGAATCCTTTGTGTTGGGGTAATTTGATCTCTGAAAGGATTTATAAGGGTATACTCGTGTTTTCTAAATTTTGTAGACAGTAAAATAATTTATATACCTTTAAAGTAAAATAAAATAATATTTTGAACTAATGTCATAAGGTTTTTTGGTCTTTTTTGGTGGATAATTAATATTTTATTTAGAAAATTGATGATGTGCGGTCGTTATATGTTTGCATGATGGAGGTGTTCATACTATTATAAGTGCTCCTGTGGCGTTTTAAAAGTATTTTTTTGAAATTTAACTAACTTATTTTATTTATTTATTTTAAATCAAGTATTTTTAATGCTTTTAGATTATTTTGATGTGTTAGATGTTATTTTTTATTTTATTATCATCTTTGCTCTATTAATTATAATTGTTTTGTTTTAGATTATTTGTCTTAATTTTTTTTACATTTTTATCCTCTGAAGATTGATTTGATAGGATTGATGTTAGTTGTGCTTTCAATCTAATGATCCTAGTTATTAGTTTAAACAATGATTTGATATTTATTTGTTTTTTTTAATTATTTCATTGTTCTATATTGTTATTTTACAAAAAAAAATTGATTTTGAGATTACTTTTATTTTTTTCATATTGCTTTACCTTTATTTTATGATTTAGGTCACGAAGTTTGCAAGCTTTTTTAATATATATTTTTTAAAACAAATATGTATTTAATTTTTGAAGTATTATTCTTATTTATCTATCTTTTTATGTTTAATATAGATGAATTTTATTTTTAAAAAATATATTATACCATGTTCGACCTTGCTTAAAATTACACGATCAAATGTTTCATTTTAGGGGATCAAATATCTTGATTTACTTTCATCTTTTATTTTTCTTTATAATTTTGATTTTATAGAGTTAACAATATCTATCTATTAATATTAAGTAAATACCTTATGTTTATTTATATAGATGATTATCTATCTATTAATTTTAGTAAATACTTTTTGTTTATTTATATAGATGATCATCTATTTATCTAATTAGCTTTTTACATCAACTTTTTAATTTACAGTTTATTTTGTAAAAAAACACGCCGAAATAGCATGCATACCCATTCTTTTTTAAAAAGTATGCCACATGTGATGGAGCACGAGTTAAATAGATAGTTGTTTTTTGGATCAAACATGTAATTTGGATAATTTTTTTAAGAAATAAATTTTGGGCTAACCCTTAGAATTGAATTGTGACTCTGACCTGTTTCAGGTTGAGTTTTAAAATAATAATAATACGTTTACATGTTTTAGTTGGATAATTTTGAAATTAAAAGTTTTTTATATAATTATTTTAGTGATAAAAAATAAAAAATATTCTTTAAAAATATATTTCCATATACCTTTTGTTTTTTAAATATATAATATATTAATAAATAATTAAATACTTTTCTATCTAAATTCTCAAAATGTTTTCATTATTTTTATTGGAGAGAGGCCTATGGCCATTGTGGACTGCTTCATTGACATTGGTTACAAAAACCATGAACCACCAGGCGAAATTTAAACAAATCAACAAATCTCACTTGTTAGATGCTGTTTTGAAGTGTTACATTGATAAAATAATTTTTGAAAATAATGGAAATATAATTTTCTTGCTAATGGTAAAAAAAAATCTAGAAGGATCAATTATATTTTCATATAATTTATATTGAACTAATTTTAATATAATTATATAACTAGCTTAATTGATTTTTATACAATATAATCATGTTATTATTTATATAATTCATTTGTATTTTAATATATTTGATACACTATTATTTTAACAACTCGATACACATTTGTTTTAATAACTTGATATGATGGGTTAACTTGACTGATTTATAGACAACCCAAATGACTACCAATTAATTCAACATTTTAAAAAATAAAATTAAAAAAATAAATAATCTGGACTAATCCGAATAAACTCGTCAAATCCACAACAAAAATTATGAAATCAGTATAATTTTATAGAAAAAAACCTAGAAATTCAAAATAAAATAAAAAACTAGTAAGAAAAGCTATTGCAGTGAATAATATTTTGGAGTTTTCATATATATATTTATTAATAATATTTTTTATAAAAAAAAGTAATATTTTAGCATTCTATTTAGCATGCTCATTTGAAGCTTGCAAAATAACTGAAAAGCTTAAATTAACATAGATCTTTTAACTTTTTATTTAAATGATATTTGACATTTAAATTTAATTTAACATGTGAATAAAAAAATAAATAATATTATTTAATATATTTATAAAAACATTTTAAAAAACAATTTCAATATCATAAAAACAAATAATAACCGGAACATCACTAGGAAATGCCTTAACTAGGTTTCACGCTGCTTTAAAAAAAAAAAATATATGAGAAAAGGTAAGCAAGGCACAAAAATGGTGGTCATCAGAACAACAGCCAACATGATTCTCAAACAAGTCTTCCTTAACCATCGACTAATACCACCGTTGTCTGTGAGTAGAACATTAGGCAATTTAAACTGGGCTAACCTTAAAATACCAAGTCGCCAAATCAGCTTCTGCTTGATTAAATGTGCGGCTTCCGATGGTAAGAAGGTATCTGCTCGGCTGTCTCAGGTTCAGCAGTTACTGCGAGAAGCGGAGGAGCGAGCTAGCGCCGTCGGAAACGAACCGACTCCAAAAATCACACGCGGTATTTAAAAATACTTGGCTTTCTTTAATGCCCACTAGAAGGAAATGTGGAGAAGGAATTGAATCCCGATATTTGCAATCTAGTTTTTGACTGCAATGAAAAAAACGAAGAAAATAGAAGAAAATGTGATATCTAGCTCAATTTATTTAACGATCTAGATAATTTATATAGTTTTTTTTCCTAACCAAGTAGAGCTTAAGATGACCTTAATCCAGCAATCTAAATCTTGATTATTGTTGAAAATAACTGAATGAAATTTAACAGCTACAGTGGCTAGAAATTGTTATAAAAGTTATTAGGGGATTTTTTCCCTTTTCTTTGTGACTTTATGGGCTCTATAAATCCTTGTGCTAGCCGGTGAGAACTGGTTAATCGATCCTACTCTTGGCTTTGCCGAAGATTAAGCCATGCAAAATTGTCATGAGAGGTCGCTGCAGCAGAATTTTATTGCCCGACTAAAGATTTAGTGTGAAAGTGTCTCTGGAATTTACGGAGAGCATACATAAGGTTTGGTTGATTAGCATGCATACATAGTATTTGCTTACTGGCCAACCCTGTATCTAAGTACTCACCAGCCAGACTAGTGATCATCCATTAATCTTGGATGAGAGTCTGACATTCTTGGATCCCACATTGGCTTGATGCTGATTCTGTCGCTTGTCATAGGCTTCTTTGTGTTAGAGTAGGTTCTGTTTACTTCTCACAATTGAAAATGGAAACATAGAGTAAGAGGGTCTACTACTTTCCCCATCTTGGGTTATTAAATATTGTTGTTGGCTTATTTTGTTTATGGTTGTCAGCAGTTTTTTGGGAATTTATTTTGAAAATTATCATATGCCCGGTATAACCTGTTTTATGATTAAGATACTGCTTATCCCATTCTTTATTATAAATTCTTGTTCATTGTGCTACAAGTAATTTTTGGTTCAATCTATATGTCTTTGCAGGCCATGTTACTGTGAGTTTTGCAAGAAGCGGTGGGCCTGGCGGTCAGAATGTAAACAAAGGTCTATTCTCTTCCTTCTGAGTTCTGATGTCTTATGATCCCTAATCCCGGGTGACATATGATCCCTAATCCTATTGTTTCATAACTTTTTTATAGTTAACACCAAGGTGGACATGCGCTTCAATGTTAAAAACGCATATTGGCTAAGTGACAGGATCAGGGAGAGGATCATGCAAATGGTATGTCATTAACTCAACAAAGTGTAGTTCCACTTCTGCGGTCAGGCAGTAGCAAGATAGTGTTCTTGATCTGAGGATTGGTGGTGGTACATGAGATCACATTAATACACCCCCCTCTCATGGCAGATGTGGGAGGACTTAAAATTAGATAAATCCATTCTTTTGGAAACTCAGCCGTGTCTTCTATTATATCAACAAGAGGAGGGATTAAATTATCAATGCTTGTACTTGTTGTTTTGGTCCGTTGACATTCTTAGATTGAAATAACTGAAAAATAGAGGGAAACAAGAAGAAAGGATGGAGAGAAAAAGAGATGAAATAAGATGAAAGGGAGAGAAGTGTTGTGTGTCTAACATTGCTAGACCCACACCATACACCCATATATATAGAGTGTAAGCAATTATAAAAATACCTTAACAAGACTCCCACTCAAGACAAAGCATTAATGTCTTTGATGCTTCTCCTGCAAGAAATTGAGTGAAATATACTACTATTAAAACTCTTAGTAAAAATATCAACTAATTGATTTTCAGAGTTTACAAAAGACACAAATTATCCCATCATTTATTTTCTTCTTGATAAAGTGTCCATCAATCTCAATATGCTTTGTTTTTTCATGTTGAAATTGAGTGAAATAATCCTACTACTAAGATCCTTAGAAAAATATCAACTAATTGATTTTCAGAGTTTACAAAAAACATACAACTTATCCCATCATTTATTTTTTTATGTGATGAAGTGTCTATCAATATGTTTGTTTTGTCTTGTTGAACTGTTGATCTAGATTATAAGCAATATTTGGTTATTACAAAACATTGGAACATGATTATCACTTGTTATTCTCACTTACTCCATTAGATTTTTAAGCTAAAACTATTCACAAATTTCATGTGCTATAGCCCTATATTTAGCCTTTACACTAGACTTTACCACCATTATCTAGATGTAGACCTTTTATTATGTAGAGATCCAACCTGGTTAACATTTAAAGGCTTTCATCTTTAAATGACCTTTACTTGAAAATTATAATTTCTTTTTAGGAGTTGACTTCAAATATCTAAGAATGTGATAAACAACATCAAGATGAAATGAATGAGGATTATACATAAATTGACTAACCACATTAACTAAATAGACTGTCTGGACAAGTATAAGAGTGATAAATCCTCTAAACTAATCTTTGATATCCCTCTTTGTCCACTAGCTCACCTACACAACCTTTGTGGTGATAACTGGTTTTCATTAGAGAATTAATAGGTCTTCATCCCAATATTCTGGTCTCATATGGTCTATGTAAGTAGATCAAAGATATATTTTCTTTGAGAAATGAATATTGTCTTTATTTGATCTAGCAACTTCAATTTCTCAATAAGTATCGTAATTTTCCCAATTTTTTTTTTTATCTCAAATCTTAAGCCATGATAAACCTTCAACAAGGTGATATTTTACTAATCATTTCCCGTCACCATAATATCTTCAACATATAAATTAGAGTTATGGTCTTACCATTACAATGTTTGATGACCAAAGTGTGATTGTCATTATTTTGTTTGTACCCAAATTTGACAACAACTTTGCTAAATTTATTAAACCTTGCTCGTGGAGATTGTTTCAGCCCATACAAGGCTTTCTTTAGTTTACAAACTTTTCCTTGTCCCTTTGCAAGCAAAACTAGGTGAATCTCCATGTAAACTTCTTCTTTCAAATCTCTATGCAAAAAGGCATTCTTCACATTTAATTGTTGTAAATCCTATCCCAAATTTACAATACAAGAGAACTCGTACAAAATTCATTTTTGCTACTGGAGCAAATGTTTCTTGATAATCAATGTTAAAGTTTTGAGTGAAGCTTTTTATCACTGGTCTTGCTTGAACCTATCAATAGCTCCATCAGCTTTTTGTTTAATAACAAACACCCACTTACACCCACTGTTTTGTTCCAGGCATGAAGAGTGGTAAGGTCTCATGTGTCATTCTTTGCCAACATATTCATTCCTCCATCGCAGCTGGTTTTCAATTTGGATCATCTAAAGCTTCCTTCCAATCATTCAGAATTAATGTAGAAGACAAAAAATAAAAAGGTTCTATAAGAAAGAGATAAAGAATCATGCAAAAAAAAAATTAGATACAGGATACTTAGTACAATTTTGAACTCTTTTCTAAACTACGAAGATCATTAACATCAAAACTAGGAACAAGAGACTCAAGAATGGGGATAAAAGACATACCAGAAGGACAAGATTGTGACATTGAATCAAAGGTTGGCTCTTGGCTTGGTAGAGTACGCAAAATAGCTTTATCTATTGGCTTCCTTTGAGAGCTAGTCAAGATCTTCTTCTCCTTATCTTTTGACCAACTATATTTTGTTCTTCCTTACTACTAGTCCGCACCTGTTTCTCCTCATGTACAGAGCTATCTTTTTCTTATCCCCCCCACTTCCATCTTCTGAATCAAGTTTCATACCATTTATACCACTCTCCATCTAAAAAATATCACATTCATACTAATAAAATATCACATTTGTAAAATAGCACATTCATACTAATAAATATTTTCTGCATGATAACATTTGTAACTTTTTGAGTTGACAGAGTGACTGATAAATACACATTTTAGAGTTCTAGGATCTAATTTTCCAATTGTTTGTTGATGATCTCAAACAAAACACACAACCAAACACTTTAGGAGGAACTATAAAAGAGCAAACTCCTTGTAGAAGTTCTTTTAGGAGATTTAAAATCCAGAACTCTCAAGGGTATTTGGTTGATAAGGTATGCTGCTGTAAGGACTAAATAACGCTAATAAAATTTGGAACATTCATTGTGAACGTATGAGATCTTGCAACTTCAAAAGATGTTGATTTTTCCATTCAGTTACAGTTACACCATTATGATTTGGTGTATCTACGCAACTTGTTTGGTGAACAATACCATGAATAGCAAGATAACTTTGAAATGTTCCATCTATATATTTTGTACCATTATTACTTCTTAAAACTTTTACTTTAGTATTGAATTGTGTACACACCATTTTATGATTTTTTCGGAAACATGAGAACTCTTTATTTTTTTTTATTATTATGGATCAAGTAAATCCAAGTGGTGTGACTGTAACAATTAATGATGGTAACAAACCATCAAAAACCAAACAAGGAAACAATCTGACTAGGACACCCAAAGATTAGAATGAATAGTTACAAAAGATGCAATGCTTCACTTATTAATAAGTGAATAAGTAGCATGTGTATGCTTTGCAAATTAACATGCATCACATAATAAGTTTTTCACATTACACTGTTTGGACATAATTGAAGAAAAAAAAAACTATTTAAGGCAACAAAAGAAGGATACGTGTGATTATGCCACTGATATAGAGAAAGAAGAAGCAGAAATGATGAAGAGAAGAAAAGAGAAAGAAGAGGAAAGAGATAGGAAAATAAGAGGATTGTTGTGTCTAACACTACTAGACCCACACCGTGCACGCACTCATATAGAGAGTATAGAGTATGTAAACAATTATAAAAATACCTGACAATAATCATGCAGTCTTTTCTCAATCTGCTTTCCTCTTTGTGAACAGGAAAAGAACCGTATTAACAAGGATGGTGAGATTGTGATTTCTTCAACAAAGACTAGAACACAGACGTTAGTTTCTGCTCTTTTTTTCTATTCTGCTACCCCTTTTGCCTATTTGCTGCTGAACAATTGGTTTGATTCTTTTCCTCAGGGGTAACGTTGATGATGCTTTAGCAAAACTACAGGTGCCAAAGATCATGTGATAGCTCATTGCTTTCTATTATAAACAAAATTCTTGAGATAGGAGACCAAACACTGTCTGTCACATTAATGAAATGAGCTTGCCTTTCGTTACCTCAATCCTGAAATCATTTGCAGATGATCTATGCTATGACACTATGTCACATGCTGTTTAGATTTCCTTGCATGGTGGTTCATTACATTTTCTACTATATTTTTAAGCTGTTTCTGTTTTGATGACCTAACAGGCAATCATTGATGCGGCTTCTTATGTTCCACCACCTCCTTCGGAAGAGCAAAAGAAGAAAATTGCCAAGCTGTAATTGTTACTGACCATCTGTATCTTCCAATTGCATCTACTTCTGCGCTGTGCATACTTCCCTTACTTATCTTAGAACCCCTGTAGTTTCCAAGAAATATCTGGATTTCCCTATGCTTCCCTCGTTATCTAATTTGAATCAGCCTGATTAGATTGTGAAGGTTTCAGGATTGACCCTCGCTAAAATTTCCATGTTTAATAGGGCTGCTATCGGGGAGCAGAAGCGACTGACAAGTAAGAAAGCCCTTTCAGACAAGAAGGCTTCTAGAAGAAGTCGGGACAATTGGGACTAAATTGTTTATTAGCAAACCTATCAATCTTGGTGCAATTTGTGAATTGACGGCCCGCCAGAGTTTAGTATTGGGTGGTTACATAATTTTTTCTCTCTTGTTGTGAAAATGTTCCATGGAGGAATACATGTAAAGCATCGACTATTCAGTCTCATGATGAAAATCCAGTTGACAAGTAAAAATGGATCAGATTACTCACCCCAGAAGGCCTCCAGAAATAGACCATGCCAGAAAGTATTTGATGCTGCGTATGGCCAGTCATTATAGGCTATTGATTGAATAGATAATGTATTCCTAAACCTTTTTACAGCTTAAGATGTAACTTTTGTCAGAGTTGCACCATACGTGTGGATTGGTTTTACAGGGATGTCTACTGTCCATATTGCTTCTAGATATTTCACAACGTGCAATTAAGCTCTCATGCCACGCTTTTATTACCCGGGAAGAAAAAAAGTAAAGCAAATTTATTTCCCCACTCTTATAATTCGTTCTTTCAGCTAGCCTGTGTACGTGTGCCTGCCTGTGTGACCTCAAAATTCTTGCGATTCAAAACGACAGTTGATTTGGCTACCTGATAATAGGCTGGAAGTTCCCGTATATCTTTCACCAGAAAATCCGTGTACTGTTTAGCGGCGGGGTTATAAAGGAAGAGGGTGAAAAGAAACAACAAAACAATATTAAAAAAAATAATTCACCAACTAAATTCTCGTTCTCCCTCTCTTGTTGCTGCTTTTGTCTTTGAAAGTTCTGTACAAGTTATTATCTGCTAAAGAAGAGGCAAGAAAAGTTGTGTGTAGTTGTGATCAGCACAGCAGGTTTCGAGTTTGAGTCAGAGCATGTATTTTTTATAAGAATCTAAAATAACCGGGATTTAACTCGCTTATATAAGCCCATAAAATATGTTTTCTGGGCATCAAAGTCATGTCCATGAGAGATCACTTTCGGATGACATACTCCTCCCCTGATTGTCTATCAACATGCTTGATCCATCGGCTTTTACCCTTGCCTGAATTGCTAGAATTCCCCCCACTGGTGGCTACATGTGCAATATCCACACCCTTCCCTACAGGAAGAAATACAGAACGCACGAGTCGTCGCGATCCATCATCGACTACACCTCTCCATCTAAAACTTGATCCGCCCCTTGAACTAGCATTCTTGCACACCAAAACTGCACCCCGGCTGCTCAGCTTTGCCACCATCAGTACTCTAGCAAAATCCCTCTGCCGTGAATCCACCACCATAAAATCTATGCCTACCAGTCCCTCCATAACCACTTCCGCCTCCCCGACAATAATTTCTGGGGACATCCCAGCCTCTCTCACGGCTTCCTCGTATTCTGATCTTGATAGTTCATCCGGCACAATACAAACGTGTCTTCCATCCGTGTGGCGGCTAGCTATGGCTAGACCGATACTCGTGGCAAGAATCCCACCACGTGACCATGTTTCCAGTACAAGTTTGGCGTTCCATCCTGCAGCCATGGCTGAAATAAGCTCGGCGACACTGGATTCTTGATTGACCTCACACTGCAAACAAATCAATTAAAACCCACGAATATTTTAATCAGATCATGTAAGAGAAGAATATATGGATAGCAATAAACTGTGAAAAATAAAAAATAAAGTTTGTTTTCATGCATATTTGGCAGTATCGATGTAGGCCTTTGAGGCTGTTTCAGGTGACCAGACCAGCTTCATTTCGTATTCTTTGTTCAAGTTGTGCTTTGCTTTGTAGTTGACAGTACAAAAACTTGATGCCTGGGGTTGCTTTTTATTTGAGACAGCAAGGGTCCTATAAAGTAAGTTCTTTATTGGACCGTTGACATTAAAAGGGTTGTTAGATAAGAGGTTGAATGTTATTTTTTATAATAAATTTTTGTTCTATTTTTTTAGTGTTTTTGGGTTATTTTAATGTGATCAGATAAAAATAAATAAATTATTTTAATATATTTTTTTATTAAAAAAACGTTTTTAAAAAATCATTAACGCATCTACAACGTTACGCGCAAAAGAGATTTAACTCAAAAGCTGGTAGCCATTGGATTATCTAGGTTATATTTTCTTAGTCTCAGCACCTGAATTCATATCATTGGACTAGGCTTTGACATACCAAATTTAAGTTGATTTCTCCACCTCCATAGTAATAAGATTTCCTTTTCAACCTTGGAATCCCGTGGTCGCCATCTTTGCTGTGTAATCCAAGTTTTCTGTTTGAGATTGAAACTAATCATGGAAGATTGTTTTTTTTCATTTGACCGCTCAACCTAGCCGTGATTTCGAACTCTCCCCGCAGAATCCTGCCCACAGAAACTGAATTTATATGCATGAATACGCATATCAGAAGACTCTTCCGAGCTTCAAGTTTCAACCAGTTCAGTTTACTGTCCGATGATGCAATGATCTACAACTCTAGTGCGACTGCAAATAGTATACTATTATCATACGAGGTCAATTCCAGATCCATGAAAGCTCAACTGTAACTTATGGTCCATGGATAGATAAATCAAGCTTGGACAAATGACACAAATTTGGAGATAGATATACGGGTAAACCATACAACTCAAGCAAACCCTAACTGATCACTAAATCAAATCCTATGGGATGTCATCATAGATTAATGGAGATGGATGCTTGCTTGTTCTCTGTCAATTTTAAAAAGAGTGAAGTGAAAATGAGAGGAAACGAGACTGGTTTCTGGCATCATTTATTAAGGACAGGAGATAAATGAGGCCGTAGAGGGCAGCAGGTCGTCGGAAAACGAGGTGTGTTCTTTGATCACCGTGTCCGCGTAAACTGTGAAGTAACCCGAAGACTACGATTTCTAGAAGTCAAAACACATATCTTAAACGAGTAGCCGCCAATGGTGTTAAGTAACTAACCACGACATTCAAGTCCATTTTGTTCTGCAGTTGGAAATTATTTTAAAAAAAAACTTGATTTTTTAAAATTGTTTTAATATACTGATAAAAAAAATACATTTTAAATAATAAAATATTTATTATTTTAATACATTTCAAAATAAAAAACACTTTAAAAAATTATAACTACTACAATACCAAATAAACCCATAAGTTATGGACTCATTCTTGCTGAATTGATATGAACATTGATAACTCGCGCATAATTTCTTTTTAGCCATTCTTTGTTTTGCTAAAAATGTCTTAACATTTGTTTTAATGTATTTGACCTATTAAATTCATGATAGATAGATCCAAATATAGATTACAGTTATAAATAAAAAAGATTATATAAATTAATTAATTTAATTTATTATCAATTTAATAATCAATTGAGTTGTATTTGAAGATCAAGTGTATTAATATGACTTCACTTCTTCGTGAGAAGTTTCTCAATATAATTATTATTTATTCATAATGAATATTCTGATTTAGATATTATAACATGAAGTATATTTGTTATGGCAAATCATGTTTGTTTTAACACCATAATCATTGATTATTTGAATAAAATTCAAAATCAATAATAATTGAGAACTGGTGATATATTTGTCTTAATTCACTTAGAATGATGAATCTTCTCTTGATTAATTAAATACTTTCACATAACTCTTGTTATAATTAATGTTTATCCATTTACTATACTTATTAAAATAATACATAGTGAGATTAAAACATAGTATTTTTATTTATTTATAATATAACTTAGTAATTTCAAGTCTAAGAGCTACTTACATGATTGCTACATAAACCTTTCTATAAATATAAATGATTTGTCCATGTAGATTTTTCATGCGATTTAGTTTATTGTACATGTCATTTAACAAGCGTATATATATTAGTCTCATGTATCCTTTAAACGCTCAATTTATAAAAACAACCATTTCATTTCATAAAACAAAAAACAAATTACTTTTTGAGGATATATATATTCTCAGAGGGTAATTTTATCCAAAAAAAGGGGTGAAAATTCATTAGTTTTGATGGAATTTCAATAGAATAACTATTGAAAAGTATGCTTATATTTAAAAAAGAGTATTGGATGTAATTAAACATTTAAGAATATATTGAAGATAACCTTAAAATATAAGAATATAAAAAGTTAATTCCCCTATAATTTACTAGTATAATTATTCAATACATAATTAAACTCTATTCTTCGATGTAATTAATCTTGAAATATACTATTAAGATAAATGAAATGAGTTCTGAATTTCTTTTCTTTTTTTAAAAAGTTTTAGGTCGACGCCCAAGAACAAACAATCTTTACTTTCCCTGCCTCTGGTCACAGTCTATTTTGATTATTGTCACTGTATTTTTCATAATCAACCCTTATCATCTGGCACTGTAGCTGTGTTTTTTCTCCTCCTGTCAAAGAAAATTGTTGTTTCAGAAAAAGATCTTACAGAGCAAGGAAAAACACACACCAATGCCTAATGTAGCATCAACTGCTTGATTAGTAGAATCATATTATCTATAATGTATAGTACGGATGACTCAATTCAAATATATAAATTAATATTAAATAATCTTTCTCTGGAACATATCTCCATAGTTTTTACGAGAAAAAAATGATAAATGCAAGCCATCTGCTGTTAAAATCTGAAAGTAACCTCCTCTAATTAGTCTAACAACAACGTTTTCAGATCGCATGCTTAATTTCCTCGAGGCCGCCAGACCAGGCTTGATAAACCATCATGCTATCTCATATCACTTGAAACCAAAAAGAAATTCTCAGTTCTGACTTTTCCAAGTAAAACAACTGTTTATAATCAATCAAGCACGAGCAAAATGGAAGAAATATTGCTGATGGAGTACGTACGTACGTACGTACGTAGTTTGAGACACTCCCCCTCACTTTCGTGACTTTTGCGACATCAAGCTGTAAGATACTTTCATTCTTCCTTCTCAGATTCGATGTGCATGAAGTTGACGTCAACATTAACTTGATTAAAATAGGCGAACCCACTTCCATGGGTTTTAAACACGAATATTGACGTCATTGATTAGCCAGCCAAGGGTGAAGGGAAAGAGATTGCTGGGGAAGAAATGCCCCCCTCCCTTGGCACGCTAAGAGAAAGCACGATTAAACCCTGCGGGCTCATAACTTCTAATTTTTTAATTGGATAAAAAAATTTATATATATATATATATATAGAAAAACAAAACTCATAAACCACGATACTTTTAAAATAAAAATTCACAATTTTTATTATCTATCACCTGTTTGGGAGAGCGGTTGCGGTAGTTTTTCGTGCCGAAGTACATTAAAATGATGTTTTTTTTATTTTTTAAAAATTATTTTTGAAATCTACACATCAAAATGATCTAAAAACATCAAAACATATTCATTTAAAATGAAAAAAAAAATAATTTTTTAGAAACGCGTTTGAAACGCCGTCCCAAATGGGCACATATATATTTTCCGAGCTTTTTTGTGGAATATTATTATAATTTCCTCTTTCTAAAAACACTTATTTAAATATTGAAGAATCATCATTTCATAAAAAAAAATAACGTTTTGCAGATATTAGCCACAAATCATCTTTACCTGCAACCGTGAAACACGTGGACCAATAATTAGTTTTTTTTAAAATAATAATAATAATAATCAAATGGACCAATAATTTGAACTTACAGAGGCTTATTTTAATGGATAATTAAAGCAGGAATTAACCTCCAGTTTCGACAGATTTTATTTTTAACTAGTATTGGGCTGGGTCCGTTATGATATTGGGCCTTATTACAGGATCTGTTTGCAGACTAAGAGAGAATACTATTTTAAAAATATTTTTGAAAACTTTTAATTTTTTATTTTAAATTAAATATTTTTAATGTTGCAGATATTTTTAATATTGATATTAAAAATTATTTTTAAAAAATAAAAAAATATTATTTAAATATATTTTTAAACAAAATGTTTTTTAGAAAACAAATTCAACCGTAATCTAAACATGTAATAAGAGTCCGAGATTCTCACCAGTGTTTGTCAGGCAAGTCTCAGCCCAACTTTCATTTCACGTGTCACAAGCACAGCTTACTTAAACCCCATCGTCAACGCCTAAAAAAAGCCTAAAAACCCAAAACAGAACACAGAAACACCACCAAAAAATGCATCTTTTCAAAACAATCTTCCACCATAACTACCACACCTTAAACAACACAAGCACAGGTCCTCTTGTCTCCCTCTTAAAATCCCGTTCTGTAATCCGGTTCAGCGGCTCAGACACAATCAAGTTCTTACAGGGTTTATTGACAAACGATGTTAAAAAATTCAGTGAACTCCCAAGCAAGACAGCATCGTACGTGCCTGCTCCGAATTTGCCTCCTGTCTATGTTCCTCCTATGTACGCTGCGTTTTTGAATCCACAAGGGAGGTTCTTGTATGATTTGTTTTTGTATAGAAAGCCTCTGGGTGAGGAGAGGCTTGATGGGTCCGTGTCGGATTCGAGTGGGGATTTGGAGTTGTTTGCTGATGTGGATAGCTCGGTTCTTGATGAGTTATTGCATACTTTTAAAAAGTAAGTGATTTGTTTCTCTTAATCGGGTTCTTCAATGCCAAATATTTTTTTTTAATTTTCCGGGAGACTTTGATTCTTGTTAGATAATATTTCAATTGGTTTACCCTTTTTTTAGCTAACGAAATGAAAGAAACTTTGAGTAAATGGAATTGTTAATTCGATTAAGAATAGGTATAACCATCGGGTTCTAACATTTTAACTTGCTAAGTAGGAGATGGACTGAAGGGGTAGGGCATGCTGGCTTGGTTTAGGGGTAGTGTTGTTGGATATTGAGGGGATATATTTTGTGTTGCTGTTTAGTGTTCATAGTCATTCTCGGTTGCAATTAGTTTGATTAGTTATCAATCTAGTGGGTGAGTTTTGCTTGGAAAACTTGGTGAATGTGGTCTGCTACTAGCTAAAGTGCGTGAGTGAGTTCGTACATCTGTATTGGTAGATCTCATTATGGTGTAGAGCAAGAGCAATTAAATTGCTTAAATAATTACAACTTGTGGTGGTTGCTTATTCAATCCTCTTAATTTTAGCTATTGGTGCAGTCCTGTTTACTTTCTTCCTGCTCTGCAGGTACCGTTTGAGGTCAAAGGTTGAAATTGATAACGTGGCAGAAGACTTCTCTTGCTGGCAATTGTTTGGTGGGAACCTTGCTGAAAAATCAGACGGTGAAGAAGAGACAGAAGCAGCTAGTGTTGGCCGGGTCCCTGCTGTTGATCATTCTGCCATGTCATCTTCACATGGGAATGATGTTGGATGGCAATGGTTTAAGGACCCCAGAGTAGATTGTCTTGGTTTGAGGGGGGTCTTTCCTTCTAAAGAGACGCGTGAGTTTCCTCAGCCTTCATTGGTTGCTTGATGTTAGTATACAAGAGCACATAAGTGAAGAGGTTGAAGAGCTCATTATGCATTAAATTAGTGGTAGTTTATTTAGTTTTAATTCGTCTTTTTTCCCTACTATCTTGGATATTACAGCACCTTTGGTAGAACCTGGCAATGAAACAAACGAACTGAATTATCTATTATGGAGGATTGAGAATGGAGTTGCAGAAGGCTCAACTGAGATCCCCAAAGGTTCGTCCTTCTCTTCACTTTTGAGGAATCTCTTCTACTCTTTGAATGTCCAACTATATCGGTGGCATACTGGCATTATTATCTTCTGGGTATATCTTCAAATTGCTCTCCTTTGCTCCCCAATCTCTCTCTCTAGTCTGACCTTTCAACCTGAGCTTAATATATTTGGACTGTTTAGGTGATGCAATTCCTCTTGAATACAATCTGGAGGGTTTAAATGCAATAAGCTTTGACAAAGGATGCTATGTGGGCCAAGAGTTTATAGCCCGAACACACCACAGAGGGGTCATTCGCAAACGGTTGCTTTCTTTAGTGTTTCTTGATGATAGTGGAAAAGGTGTTCTTTGTTGTATTTGGCATTTGGCTTTTTTAGCATCCAATATTATGTACACATCCTGAGCAATTCTTGTTTTGTATTTTAGAAGTGGAGCAGAAAGTTGGCCCTGGTTCGGAAGTCATCAACACAGCATCTGGGAAGAAAATTGGGTATGTGACGACTGCACTTGGCTGTAGAGGGCTGGGTGTTTTGCGGTTAGAAGAAGCCTTTAAAGGGTCAGGTTCATTGACTATACAAGGGCAGAAGGGCATAAAGGTTGAGGCCATCAGACCAAAATGGTGGCCTGCCAAATGGTTTTCGGAGCATCAACAGAATAGTGCAATGGCTTAGAGTATTAACTAAGAAGGATAGGATTCACCTTTCTGAACATGAGAAAAATCCTGCACCTGTTAGCCTCCTTTCTGGCAGCGCAGGTATTCTACAGGTTAAAAAAAATGTATCTTATCAATTTTTTTTCTGAGGAAATATAATTATATATTTCTTTATTTTTTTGAAGAGGAGTTAATAAAAAGAGGTTGTTAAACTCGTGTGTACTGATCTAACTACATGTGTCAACACGACCAAAGTTATTTCAAAATTGGTGTTGCCCTAACGTTCATGCAATTCTTTCCAACTATTGATTTGCTGGTGTATGACGGAATTTAAATGATTTATGCTATATTGATTGTCTTCTACCTGTTTTTCCATGTCATATGTCTGGTTGATTGGTGGTAAATTTTCCCCTGTTCTTGTAAGTGTTTTAAATTTCTGATTTTGATCTCGCAGAAGTATCCATTATCAAATGTTACTTGGATAGGAAGAAAGAAAACTGACTGGTTTGATTAGTTAACGTGGAGAAGAAGAACATTAATGTTGTTTATTTGTTTTTCTTCTTCTTTCTGATAAGCTTTATTAGGAGTTTGTGGCTATCACGTTTACAGCAACACCACTGAAATAGGACTTATCTCGAAGCACAAGCTTTTGAAGATAAATATAATCCTGTGATGCTCATCGGATTATCTATGTCATAGTCTTTCTTTTGATGTGGTTTATCTATGCCATATTAACTATCCAACAAAGGATTTGTCATTTATTTTCGTGTTTTGGTGCTTGGAAATTTCTGCTGCATTAATGCAACATCAGTGCAATACTAGTTTTATCAGGACTCGAAAGATCATGACGTTGATAAGGTGACCTTAGATCTTGAATAGTAAGAGACAATTTCACCACTGTCAAAGAAACAGAAACTGTATCAGTGTCATATAAATCCTAAACTAATAATTAGCCATAACTCAAAATATCCTTTCTATTCCAAACTCATTCACTACTAATGTGAATGGCATGGAAAGAAAAACAAATGAAAAGAATCCTAAAGCTCTTGTATTTACTTCTCTACCATTTGTCTAGGTCACCTGAACGTTTACATTAGAAAATGGTGGATAATACGACCTGTTCAAACAAATAACAAGAATATAAAGCTTGTTTCTCATGCTCAATCAACAACTCGCCCTTTCCGAATAGGCATGGAATTCAAGTGCTTCCCTGTAATCTTGAAATATTTGATCTCATGATTAATGTCTTGATCCAGTAAGTCTTTGTTCCACAATCACTCATCAGCTACATACCAATTTGATTTGGGTCTCCACCACAAACCACAGGCAGGGACCTTCCAGAGGCATCCAACTAGCAAATACAATCGAGCTTGCAGCATGGACTCTGGATTTCGTGAAAGGTATTGATTGTCATAAAGGTTGAATGGCAATGATTTTTTAGTCTCTTTCCTTTGCTTGGCCCATCCAATGAAGAGCTCCAACCGAAGCTTGACATGTTTGCACTGGAAGAATGAAAGAGACTAGTTTGATGCGCTTCAAATTACTGTCCCAGGGTGAACACCTCAATCTTTTGATCCACACACCCCAGAACGATTCACTATGCTTCAATCTTGTATCTGTGATTACGAGGATCATACCCACACCCGAAAAGGCTGCATTCTACTCCCTTTCAACCTTCGTTATGCTCCGAGAACCCTTTGGTGAAAGGATTGTAAGCGCAGATTTGATCATAGCTAGGATAGTCATGCTAATCGGAGCGGGTTGAACACAGAAAACTACTGCAAGGGAGGACACGGAACTAAACCTGAGCATATAATTTTTGAAGGGTCGATTATTTGATTTTATCAGTACTGTTTTGAAAAACGCAGTCCTCAATGACACACAGCGAGTCACGAGGTCCAGTAAAGGTTGGAATGGAGGAGAACGAGGGACTAATGGTTGCTCATAAATTGATGATAACTAAGCGCTGTCTCTTGAGCTCGGGATGATGTGTCAATTTGCGCCATGCTATACGTACTTCCTCGCATGGAACTAGAGAAGAAGCTGCTAGCAGTCCGAAGATGTGGAGAGAGATACTCAGTGGTAGTCTCTCCATTGATGATGAGCAGGGGACAGAAAAAAAGCTGTTTTCATTGACAAATTCAGTCATAATACTACAAAATATTCTCGTTTCCATAGATGTAGTTTACAAGGGACTATAGCATGCAACTTATCAAAGAGCTAAAGCTAAAACTTATAAGCATCAGAATTACAAGAATTTTTGGCGCGACTATAATCAACCAACTAACCATCTTTTTCCGGTTTGCAGCAAGCATTAGTTTCCATCCAAGGGGCAGCATGCGATATCAGCAGTGGTCACAGCAGCTGCGCTGTTTAGTAAGGTCTCCTTGGTCGCATGATAGAACAATTTGTGGGGTAAAGAGAAATTTGGCCGTTAAGAACCAGCATTGCTTAGGTTCAGCTCTTGAATCACTTCCTTCATGGTTGGTCTTTGGTCGGGGAGCTCGTCGGTGCAAGCTAGTGCAATTTTTGCCAGCTTAGCTGCCTCGGACTCGGAGAAGTTTCCCCGGAGACTTGTGTCAATGAAATCATTGTATCTGCAACATTCTGCTGCCAATCGCATTGAATTGGACAGCAACTGTTTACCGGACAGGATTTGGAGGATGATCACTCCAAACGAATATATATCACACTTCTCGGTAAAAAGTCCCGTGGTTACATATTCTGGAGCCAGATAACCCATGGCAGCACTGATTTTGATAGTTGAGAAGACAATGTCATCTGCTAGAAGCTTAGCAAGTCCAGAGTCTGCGATTAATGGATTTACCTGCTGGTCAAGGAGGACCTTCTCAACAGATATTCTTCGATGAATTATGGCAGGTTTCTTCTCTTCAATGCTGTGCAAATATCTAATACCTAATTGACAATGAAGGACAGAATAAGTGTCTAGAAACTCACTGTTAGAAGAAACTTTAATCTTATGTCCCATGTAGCATTTTATTCGAATTTATTGTGCAAAACTCAAGCTTTGATTTAATATTTGAAGGCAAACCATTAATGGGAAGAGGCAAAAACCAAACTTTTGACAGATGAACATGATTGCTAAACTTCCCATTGCATTTTCTCATTTACCTCTCATTAACAAAAGCCTATCCACCTGCATTTTGACTTGAGACAAAATACAGTAGAAATCAAATCGTGGGGGCAGAAAATGAGAATAAAACTGACCTTTTGCGATGCCATTGATAATGGAAACTCTTGTAGACCAGTCAAGAACTTGATTGCTTCCATCTTCTAAATCAAGGTATCTTGACAGATCTCCCATGGGAGCAAAATCATAAACAAGAAAACATTCACCCCTACCCCTGGAGCAACAAAAGCCTCGCAGCCGAGTGAGGTTGTCATGTCTCAAAGATGTTAGCAAGTTTAAACCCTTTACAAACTCGGCTTCTGCAGGCTTACAGCTTGTTACATTAATGCTCCTAATAGCTACAAGAGAACCATCTCTGAGAACTCCTTTGTAGACAGTCGAGAAGCTGCTCTTTCCCAATACATTCACCTCAGAGAAGCACTGGGTAGCAGACTCGATCTCTTCCAGGTTGAATCTAAACTTATTTAGATGCTCTACAGAGAATTCAATGCCATTTCGGCTGTCACCTAATGGGTCCCATCCGTTGGAATACTCAAGACTTACAAGTGGAGAGGCACCAGCCCTGTGGAACTCCTTAGCCTGGTCAGTGCTTAGCCGATCATCAGAAGAATCAGATGTATTCCCAATCTTTTGTTTCTTCCGGCGATAGCGGAGAATGATAAGAAATCCAGCACCTACCAATGTGACAGCGACTGTAATAACCCCTGCAACAATGGCAGCCTGTGGAAGTTTTGATGAATTTGAACAATGGGTTTGGTTGCAATGTGCCTGCAGAATTGCAGACTGGGAGGTAACTTTTTGAGAAGAATTATTAGCGATCGGTCCCAAAGAGCCAACTTGGTTGATGTTCATAGTATCAAAAGCACTGCAAGCTCTCAATAGAGGAAATCCAGCTCCACATAAACCTTGGTTGTTCTCAAACTGGAATCCCCCATTTAATCTCTTCAAAGCTTCATTTTACGTTGTCAAAAACATAAAATCAGTGTAGCTCAATATGCATAACAAAAATCTATACTTAAGGTTAGACAAAATATACTTACCAGAAGGGACAGTTCCAGAAAGAGAATTGTTACGGACATCCAGCACTTCCAGATGTGGAATGTTAGCTATTCCTTGAGGAATTGTCCCGGACAAGTGATTAAAGCTCATATCAAGCCTTTTCAACATTCCTAAGGCTCCTAAGCTGGCAGGAATTTGATCAGTTAGTCTGTTATAATGCAATGCTAGAACGCTTAGCCTCTTCAAGGACCCCATCTCTGTGGGTATGTAACCTGCGAGCTGGTTACAACATAGCTCTAAAACTACAAAACAAAGAAATGCCCAATCAATCAAAATTAACACAAAGATGCTTGAAACATTACCAGCTATTAAGAATGCTCTTCACCATGGATTTTGACAACTAGGTACATAATACAGACAGCCAAATCTAGAGGCGCGTTTGTTTGATGAGAAAATGTGAGAAAAGAGAAGTTAAAAGTATTCTAAGAAAATCCCACTGAATTGTGTATAATGGAATATCTTGTTAGATGTTCATGAAAAAGCTTTAAATTTCTCTATTTTAAGCTCAATTCTTTTGCCATAAATGTCTAATTGCCAAAAGAGTACTGTCAAAATCAAGATGCATATTTAATAAAAGATGAACCAGATGAGTGATCTTTTAACTGATCACTTCTCCATAGGATTCTGGCACCAAACTAATTAACACTATTTTCTTAGAAGAGAAACAGGATATGTAAAGCACAATACCACACAACATAAACACCAAGAGAGAAATATAGAGACCCCATATTTGTTCTTCAACAAAGCTGAAAGTTTTTCAACAAAATTGACTAGAAACTAACCTTGTAGAGAAGCCATGCTGCCAATCTCAGGAGGAATACTCCCAGAAAGATTATTCACATTGAGATAAAGATCAGTCAGGCCAATCAAATTAACAATCTCCTTTGGTATCTCTCCAGACAATAAATTATAATGCAAGTACAGACCGGACAAGCTCTTCAGCTCTGCTACTGCAGGAGATATTGTACCAGACAGTCCCTTTCCCTGCAATGAAATGTTAGCCACTTTGCCATGCTCGTTGCAAGCCACACCCTCAAATAAGCCACTGCAGGGGTCACCATCAATAGTCCATGACTGTAAATATTCATCGGTTGGGTCTAAAGCAGACTTTAGCTTCACCAAAGCTTCAAGCTCCGTATTGTTTCCAGAGATTTGCTGTGAAGTTAACAGGGAAAGCAACAGAATGAAAGAAGATAGATAACATAAAGAGCCCATCTTTCCTTCTGTTTCAAATCTCTCCCTGGTTCTTGTTCGCTCACTGAGAAATAGCAGGAAAAAAAAAAAACTATCTGTTCATTTTAGACTAGATTATCTCTAGCTGCTGGAAGTCTTGCACAAGACCGCACATTTTTCTCTATTTTTTTTCTTCTTTTAGGCTCTAAAACGACAAATCTCTCTCCAAAATTTGACAATGCAAGCTAAACAGAGAGAAAACTGTGGATTCTGTTGACTCTCTCTCTCTCACTTGAACTCTTGGTGATTTCTTGATACCTCCCACTGTAACTCTATAACTCCACTACACTTGTTTTGGAATTCGAAAAGCAAAAGAGATAGCAGGCACGCACGATTGTCTTTCTTTCTCAAAATTCTAGCAGGTGCAGTTAATTGAAGATGAGCAAACTGCACTTTCCGACAGCAGTGAGTGCATGAAAACATGGAAAGGGACACCGATAGAGGTGTTCAATCGATAACAACTCTCTAAGGGACTGCCACGTTCACATTTGGAATTTATTGTCAGCTGGATAAGACGGTGAAGATAGATAGTGTGACGATGATCTACGATAGCTGTAACCAATTGATTGTTTCCCTTCATTGGATCTCATGGACCAGTATGATGTGATGTGATCCATCATGGGCCCTACTTCATGATTTCATTTGCTTCTTTGATATATCATGGATGGGTTGTTACAATAAAATTTATATGCGCTTTCTATGTTTTTTCCATGTACGCTAGCCTAGCCTCGGGTGTAGTGGCGAGTAATTATCGTACGATTATTTTTACCAAATGCTCGATGTTACGAGGGCCGCTATGATCACCTCTACTCGAAACAACCTTCAAACTTCCATTACATTCATAGACTCGTAGACCGGGGATTTTGAGACTTTGAGAATTTGAGTTGCAGTCTGTTTAATGGCGGTTATTTCAAAAGTTTTTTTAAAATAAAAAAAAATTAGTGTTTTGATATTATTATTATTTGTTATGTCAAAATAATTTTTAATAAATAAAAAAATATTATTTTAATGCATATTTAATCGAAAAACACTTTTAAAAATAATATCAAACACACTTTCAAAGAGTCATTAAATATATTTTATTTCGAAATATATTAAAACAATATATTTTTTTTATTTTTTTATGTTTTTTATATTAACATATTAAAATAACTCGAAAATATATAAAAAAAAACTTTAATTGAGAGCAAAGAAGAAAATAAAATAAAAACCATTTAAAAAAAAAAACTTTTAATAGCCATACATTTGAAACCCAATGTGTCGAGCACGTAGAAAAGAATTATGATAAAGTTGTAGAACAATGGTGAGTTCATTTTTTCCGGTTAAATATGTGTTTCAAAGTGTGTTTTTAATATGCTGATATAAATAAATAACATTTAATAAATCATTCACAACAATCATTCTTTTCTGATCATATGCGCGCGCGTGTGGATGTGTATACATACATAGTTACATACAAAAAAAAATATATATATATATATATATATTATTTTTTGTATGGAAGACATGGTTAATATTATTCAATAGCCTCGTATACTCTCACGAAAATGATGGAAAGATAAGCTCATGCTGACGTAATGGATGGAAAGTCCAGCTCGATGCGCCGGATAAATTATATTGAAGCGAGTGGCGTTGGGTTCCTCACTCATGCGGTTCTTCGGGAAGGGTTGGGGTCAAGGGGTGGGAGACCTAACTCGGGCACACGCAGCATGGTATTTCACATGTGTGTTGACAATCTTAGCCCGAGGAAGAAATTCGGAGCCTCACTGTGGACCGTACTCTAATAGAAAGGCAGCCGGCACGGAGGATCGGAAAAAACAAAAAAAACCTCCGCCTCTAGATGGCCACTACTTGTGCATGATGATTCAATATCCATTTTGTTTCCTAGTAGAGAAGGACAATAATCAATTTAGCACCTTGGATCCCCTTGAACAGTTGACCTTTTCTACAAAATAAAGTTATAGTTTAATTGATTTAATACAAGTTCAGCATGGCTGAATTTCTTCGGGACAAGCTCTTGTTTATTCAAAAGCAGCTCACTTTGTACCTAGAAAAGGCAGCTAGCAAACAAAACAACAGCAACAACAATTTAAAACGATAAATTAAAAAGTAACTTCAAAACATTAGTTAACTTAGTGGGGGGTTAAGCTACTTGTTAGATCTTAATCATGTTCCACAACGAAGTAGGTTGCCAACTTTACATTTTGAGTGGAGGGGTCAATGATTAATGACTGACTTAAAATATTTCCCCTATGCCATGTGTTTTTATCTCACTTGATTAAAAAGTGTATTTTTTTATGAAATTATATATTAGAAAATATATAATATACACAGTAAAAGGTTAATAAAATAAATAATAATAACAATAAAAAAAGAGAATATTTTTCTTTCATTCATATAACTTTGTAATTACATATATGTGTTTTTTTTAATCAACAAGGTATCAATTTATAGGCACAAGTATACAAATACTTGTAAACTCAAAAGACATAAAAAATATAGATTAAAATGAACTTAAAAATAATGATTAAATATATATTTTTTTAAAAAAAAATACGTAAACATCCATATATGTCAAAGGATGCCATTTAATTCAAACAATAGATGATGTTTTTTCCAAGAATCTTCCCGCCACTCTCGACAAGATTATGCTGGCATGAATACGGGTGATAAAGAAATGGACTCGAGAAATTTTCAAATGGGGTGAAGCATTATTCGTTAATAGCTAAAGGGACAGGAGAGTTTTGTCGGTCATTCTTGATTGAATTGAATTAATTTACGACAAGAACATGGTTCTTTGATTTTCAATTTCTTTCTAGAAACACCGATACAGTACCCAAACCACACCCCTGTCCTTCTCTCTCGTTGTGAAATCGATCGCCTCGTTTGACCTTTATTGCATCCACTTTCTTTGGTTTTAAACTCTTGGCTTAGATTTTTTACCTCTGTCTCTCACTGTGCTAGATATAAGTGAAAGGTGTCGTCCTCTTTCAAAAAGATGGCAACTTTCATGATGATGAAAAGTGATGGATGAACTTTAAATTTTGCTCTGGCGGTGCCGGAGAGGAAGCAGAAGTTTTAGCCTTCTTGCAGGTTAATAATACTTTCTTAAACATGGTGTTAATTATTGGCAACAGTAACAGGTAAGTATCTTCAGAAGAAGAAGAAGAAGAAGAAGAAGAAGGGAACTCAAGAAAGCATGGCAAAGGTGTTGGGCTGTCTCTTTTTGCTATCTGGCTGTATTTGGGCCCTTACTGGGCTTCGTGGTTTATCCCGTTACAGAAGCTGATCCGTTATGGCCGTGGTTTTGAAAAATACTGGCTGCGTAACGTCACGGAAATTTTATCGTCCCTTACATAACGGGTTTTGAGAATTTGTTTATCTACAGTCACTGAGTAGCTGTAACGTGATATGGGCTGGGCCAGTTTTTTTTTAATGTAAAGAATAAAGATAATATATTTAAATATTGTTAGAGGATTGAGAAAATCTTAATGGTTAACTCAAATTTTAATACATGTATATATTTAATAGAAAACCTTTTGATTCTGTCAACTTAATTATATGGAACTAGTATTTTTATATAAAAATTAAATAATTTAAATTCCATTGAAACAAACTAATTTGCTTGTAAAGTACTATTTTTCTTATTAATATTGTTAATTCTTAAAATAAATACAACAGTTTTATATGTCATTTAATAAAAATGAAAGGCATATATAAAAAATACAAAAAAAACAAGAAGATTTTAAAGAGGAATGAAAAAAAACACTTCTCTAACTATAATCCCTTTGTCTCGTTAATATTTTTTTAAATAAAGGAAACTTTCACCAAAATATTTATTTGCGAGACAACTTTTTGCACCAAAAGTCTCAATTCTATGAAAATAATAGCTAGATATTTTCGACATGGGTGTATAAAAAACTAATACAATGTTGGGGTGTTGTCATAGAGAACTCCTTGAGTTAGCTATTCTTGAAAAACCTCGATAATAGAAATATTAAAAATAAAAATGAAAAAAACAAATAGAAAATTTAAGTTAATTGGACTAACCCATTAAACTTGTGACATGAGTCATTAAAATGAGATAATCTAAAAAAAAATAAACCACGATAGCTTATGAAGTTTGGTCTATAATAAATCAAGTGTCGAACGATAAAATTAGAGAGAAAAATGTTTTTTATAATGAAAAACACAGATTTTTTTTACTAGAATTTATGAAACATATAGAATTTGTAAATACGATAAATCGATTATAGTTTGTTTTATTTTTAAATTAAAACAAGATACATCATTCATTACAGATCTCTAGAAATGGAACAAAACATATTTGACAACCTAGATTTAAATAGGATAGCTACATTTTAACTTAGTTATGATGTGTATATCCAGGATTTCACTGAACTTTGGCAAAGAAATGGAACACTTGCATGAGAAAAAACCATTTCTTATGTTGTTGTTTTTTAATGCCACACGGGGCAAGCCCAGTTGAAGAATTGAGCCCATGGGTTTGGGCCTACACTTTAAAATTTGTTACTTCTGCGGATCTGTTATGCACTGCCAGCATTTTTATTGAATAGTAGTTTATGGTCACGTGTTACGCTGAGGCTCGTTTTAAGTTGAATTTTAAAACCGTTCTCCTGGCTATTTGCAAGATTTGATTTTAAAATTATACCGTGCGTAATTTTACTTAATATGAACTTGTCCATTTAACGACTAAAAAATATAATTTGAATTTTCTATAAGAATGTGGTTAACTCAAAATTTATTTTTATATTGAAGCATGAATATATAGAATCAATTTAAATTTTAGAAATTCATGATCTAACTAATGTATTTCACCGAGTTTAATAATTTTATTTTAAAATATAATTTATTATTTTTAATCATATAGTAATAAAAAAAGACGCTCGTAAAATCCAGCACGAACCAAAAATAAAATTTCAAATCAAAATAATTTGAAAAAAACAAAATCAAAAGAAAAAAAGTGAAAAATACATGGAAAAAATGACATCCTTCATTGTTTTGCTCTGCAGCTTGCACCTGCCTGTTTGGGAGTGCGGTTGCGGTAGCTTTTTAAAATGCTTTTCGTGCCGAAATACATCGAAATGATGTTTTTTTATTTTTTTAAAATTATTTTTGACATTAGCACATCAAAATAATCTAAACAAATTAAAAAAATTTCTTTTAAAATGCAAAAAAAAAAAATTGAAATTTGGCAAAACACCGGTTGCACCGCTCATCCAAACAGGCTACTACGGGGTTGTTTACGAAACGATTTCAAAAATATTTTTAAAACCTTTTTATTTTTATTTTTTATTTTAAAGTAGTTTTTTTAATATTTTTAGATTATTTTTTATTTTAATATTAAAGTGTATATTTTTTTAAAAAAATTATATAAATTTTTAAATAAAAAAGCAAAAAATCGAATGTACTCGCAAATTACATTGCATTACATTCAAGTGGTAATCTTTGCTGTTTGAGAAGTTGCAGGTCCGAGGGCCTACCAGTCGAAGAGGAAAACAAAAAATATTTTTTTTTTAGTGCATCCTGCCCGCCACTAATATTCCGATCTCCAACAAAGACAACATGATAGATGCCCTAAGATAACAAGACTTTTGTAGGGTCCACATTAGACCCTACTCACTCCTTGTACATGTTTGTCGGAAGTGATTTTGAAAAGAAAAAAAGATATTTTTTTTATAGAATATTTTTAAATTATTTTGATGTATTTATATTAAAAATAATTTTAAAAAAATAAAAAGAATTATTTTAATATATTATAAATAAAAAATATTTTAAAAAAAAAACGACAGTAAAAACACTTAAACCCACTTAACAACACCCTCAATAATGTCATTGATGTGTTAAAAACTTTTATATATGTTTTTTCAAGTCTAAACCAAGTTCAAATGTCATTGACAAACGTGACCTTCTTTCCTCTAAATGCAGTCGCTTTAAACCTAACTTCAAACGCTAACGCCAAAACGACACCATCTAGCGCTAAAAAAACTCATCCCGTCAGTTTCTTACACTAGAAAATAAAAAACACCATCACCACCAACCAGCAACGTGAACAGAGCGAGAGAAGGCATTTTTATCCAGAGAGAGAAAAAAAAGCGACCAGACCCGAATCGGAAAAAAGATGGGCAAGGACCTGAGCGACGACCAAGTGTCATCTATGAAAGAAGCGTTCACGCTCTTCGACACAGATGGTGACGGAAAGATAGCCCCATCAGAATTAGGGATCTTAATGCGATCTCTCGGTGGAAACCCGACCCAAGCCCAATTAAAATCCATAATCTCCCAGGAGAGCCTGACTGCACCGTTTGATTTCCCTAGATTCCTTGATTTAATGGCAAAGCACATGAAAGCTGAGCCGTTTGATCGACAGTTACGAGATGCATTCAAAGTGCTTGATAAGGATAACACAGGGTTTGTTTCTGTCGCGGATCTGCGTCATATTTTGACCAGTATTGGGGAGAAGTTGGAGTTGGCGGAGTTTGATGAGTGGATCCGAGAAGTTGATGTAGGGTCCGATGGGAGGATCCGCTACGAGGATTTTATTACCAGAATGGTCACGAAGTGATAGTTAATGATTTGATTTTTTTCAAGAGCTTCAGGTGCTTGTGTGTTTGTTGTGGAAGTAATTTGTGGTAAAGCTTGTTTGTTTCTTGTTAAAAAGAAATGTTGTTCCTGTTTCGAGGGCATGAGTGCTTGTTTTGGGTTTTGTTTGTAATGGATGACGATGATAATGGTGTTAATGTTTTTATTTTAATTGACTCGTTGAATTAATTTTCAGTTTCTTTTTGTAGTAAACGTATGACTGCTATTGTTGAATCCGTGGTTTTTAGAGAAATATATATAGTAGGAACTGTTATTTTAGCGTCTTTTTTTTGCCTGCATGTAAGGACCATTTTGTGAATCTGGGGTTTGTGGAAGATGAGTTTTTTAATCATGTTTCTGAGAATTTGCAGGTCTATGAGTTTCTTGGTTTTCAGAGCTTTTAGATGCATAGCAATGGATAATTATAGAGAGAAGAAAAGAGGAACTGTAATCCTGCTCTTTTACTTTGCCTGGTTTGCAGCATTGTTTTCAAAGATGGTATGGTCATTGGGTGAGGTATGAAGACTTGTTGAAGTTAATAAAGTAGATTTGGATTTTAAGGAATCATTTGTTTTTCTGCCAAAAACTTGTTTGATCAATACTGTCAGATAGATGAAACTGGTTGTAATACTATAAATGGATAATTATTCGATTGTGAGCGCCTGCTTGCTGACAGTTGTTGTATGTGTTCATTGTCAGTTTGTGCTTGATTTTTATGATGCAAGTAGAGATTGGAAAAGCCTATAGCGTCATGAGTTACAGATTTGAGTGAGGTCATGAGTTACAGATTTGAGTGAGGCTATTAAGGTTTTGATTTTGAATTGCATTCTTTGTAACTCGAGGTGGCAGCAGGAAAGTAGATGAATGCTTCCACTGAGTGTACTTATCTTTGAGATATCAAATAATAGGGCTTTGAACATAGCTTTCTTACTTGGAAAGTCATTGAATCAGTGCTTCTTGTCTGGCAATTAGGTTTAACAGGGAGAAGCTTGTTCTTGCCTAGAACCACCATGCTTCTGTATTATGGTATATTTGGGGGCCAGACTTCAAGTGGTTCTTTTTGCCAGTTTAGATCATGCATTTTCTTTTTGAACTATGCTGTCTTGTTGAAATTGAAGCTCTTGAAGATTCTCAATCAGATGCCCTGGCTCAACAGAAAGTGATGACTTTCGGCTTTTTTTATGTAGAAATTGTTTCGTGCACGAAGCTTTAACCGAAGTCGAGAGTGGGAGTTGCGGGAGAGGTTTGTTGATCTTGATTAAATGTGGCTGTTTCCGGGCATCTGATATAATGAAGAATTTGCGAGTGAATCCACATAGGTTCTAATAACAGAGTAACCTTTCTGAAATATAGTAAAGCAGTTAGTGTTGAGGTTCCTTTTGTTTACATGCCATCTCTCTCTATCTTGTTATGTGCATCCAATCTCTGGTTTATACAGCAATTCCATATTCATTTATTTGAAAACTCTGGTAGTGTTGGCCATTGGATCTTCACAGGTTTCTTCTGATGATCTATGCTGCAGGTGTTGTATCTATATTCCTTTGTTATATGCATCTAATGTTTGAAGTAGTTTTGTAATTGAGGATACTTCCGAACCTGGCTGTTCCAGACAGGAGTTCTTTCTTCCTTTTTTTTTTTTTATTTTTTTTTTTTTATCATAAACCCCTGAATTTCAATGTGTAGCATCATTTTATATTCAGCAGGGGCAAAAAGTCTTACCCCCGATATTTGTAAATCAACTCCGAACCTGACCCTCCACAACAAAGCAGTAGCTTCCGAGTAAAGACATGAATTGAAGCGTATTCATTCTATGCATAAGCTGAGAGGAGTTGGCCCTTAGCATTCATAATGAATGATGAGCGATGACTCGTCCATAAAATGCAGTATAACTTACCATCTACTTATTTCCAGGTCCCATTTAATGTGGTTGTGTTTGGAGTTGTAGTGGTAATTGTTTTTTAAAATATTTTCTATTTAAAAATATATTAAAATAATACATTTTTTTATTATTTAAAAATTATTTTTGATACTAATCTATCAAAATAATTTTAAATTATAAAAAAATAATTAAAGTGAATCAAAATAATTTTTGTTTTTAAATTGTTTTTTCAAACGCAAAAACAAACACACTTTTACTCTACATGTATATATTTACAAAACAACTTGTGTTGTGTTAATGCATGGTTTTCTGTCATCAACTTAATCTTCAATTGGTCAAGGTTTTGTTGGAAAAAATATTTAAAACATGGTTAATAAACATATTTGATGTATAATTAAAAGCGAGATTCAATCATTTTTAGGGTTGAAACTTATTGAAATTCAATTTCAAGCATAGGTTCTTAAAGATGAAACATTGACATGATTTAAAAAAGTTATTGGTGAATGAGAAATTAGTCTCAAATAAATATTGGGTGGCATATTTTGAAAAACAATCATAACCCTCTAAAAGCTTTATCCTCTAAGAAACAAGCTTTTTATAATAGTTTATTTAGTAGGAACGAGCTGATTTGCCCGCTTCGCTGGGCTTTTTTATCTATGTAGAAAATTGATTGATTTTGATAAATGTTGTATTTTATTATTTTAATATTTAATTAGTATAATTGTAATTGATAAAATCTGTTAAAAATGGTTTTTTTCAACCAAAATGTGATTGAATATTGCTATTGCTAAAAAACTTTTGATAAAATTTGTTAGAAAATTTGCTAAGAAGGTTAAATGATTTATTAGAAATTTGTTGTAACGGATACTCTGGTAAAAAAAAAACAAAAAAAAAACTTGGTAAAAAAAGAACAACTGACTTGGACACTAAAAAATAAAAAATACATGTGGAAAAAAGGTCACAGTTTCTGAAAAGGAAAAAAAAGAGTCTAAAATATAAATTTAACTTCAAAGACAAAGTTTTTTTTTATAAGATTTATTCATCATATTATTATATTAAATATATTTAAGAATACCGATATTAAATTTTTTTTTCAAGAAATTGTAGGTCATTTATTTTATCTCTCTATATATTTTTAGGCGAGACTATTAAATAAATATTAAACACATATACTTAGCCTCACATACTATATAATGTGATCGAAATGGGAAGTGATTTTTATATTTTTTAATTGTAGAAAACCAAAGCAAATTTGTAAAAAAAAATATTAGTTGCCTTTTTTCCCCAATAATATTAGATCTTACACATTATAAATAAAAATATTGCAATTTTTTTCAAAAAATAAATATAATTTTTTTGCGTGCTATAATTACTTATTTGCCGTCAAAAAAGAATAGTGTAGTTGAAACGGAAAGTGCCTTATATATTTTTTAATTGTAGATAATCTAGGCAAATTTGTTTACCTTTTGTTTTATTGAGTTGTATTTTTTCCCGGGTAATATTAGATCTTAAATATTAAAAATCTATTTTTTTGATTTTTTTTAAGAAATAAACTTGAACAAAAGAGCACAAAATTAAAATTCAAAGCCAATTTTTTTTTTATAAGATTTATTCATCATATTATTATATTAAATTTATTTAAGAATGCTGATATTAATTTTTTTAATGCAAAAAATGCGAGGTCATTTTTTTTTATCTCTTTATATATTTTTAGGCTATAATATGCAATAAATATGAAAACATATAATAATGACTTGTTTGCCGTTTAAAAGGAACAGTGTAATCGAGACAAAAGTGACTTGTATCGTTTTTTAATTGTAGATAACCTAGGTAAATTTGTTTATTTTTTGTTCTTGAGTTGTCTTTTATCCCCAGTAATATTAGATATAAAATGACTATTGATATTATTGCAAAAACAATTAAAATCATCAAATTATCCCGAAAGAAAAAACACTCATAAACATTAACAAAAAAGTAAGCAAAAAAAAGAATATATTATTATTATTATTATGATTATTATTATTATTATTATTATTATTATTATTATTATTATTATTATTATTATTATTATGTTAATAATGGAAAATAAAACAAAAATATCAATTTATCAAGGGATTAAAATCAAAACTATAAGGGCCAAAATGAAAATTCCATATATTATCAATTTCAATCAAAGGATCCAATTGAAGAAATCGAAACTTATGTACTGTATTTATTGAATAATTTAAACCGAATCCGAAAATTAAAAGAAGGAGGACCGAACTGAAACATTGACATCCAATCAATTACAATCGGAGGACCCAATCGAACTAAATCAAAACTTATGCAACAAAAATCAGGACAAAAAACAAAATCAAAAGTCAAGGGACTGAAGTAAAACGTTACACAAATTGGGGGACTCTCCTGCAGTTTTACGTGCAGGAGAGAGAGAGAAACGTGGCCGGCGGCTTTAACCAGTCCCCGGCGCGTCCAAGGGAATTTTTATTGTACACGCGCCACCGCGGGAGGAAGACTAAGCCCAGAAGAACCGCTCTATACGTCGGAATCTCGTCTCCGGCCACCGTATGACGCCGCACGCGCCACCTAAATAGGGCGTGGGGCGTGAAACAGGTAGGCACGTGTTACACACGCACTAACAATAACCGGGAAAAAAAAAAGTTGGTCAATTACCGGACAGCCTCTGGATCGGAATAAATGTTTTTGTCTTATGCGGGGCCATAACCGTAATTAGCCATTTTAAATATATATATAAAAAAAAAATTACGGCGGACCGGACCGGACCGGTCCGGTCCGTACGCGTGCAATTACATGAGTGACCCTTACCTTCAGCGCTTTTTACCCTCAGCCCGAGCTCTATTTTGTCTTATTACCGGGGCTAAAAGCGTTGGAACACTGTTCATGGAAGAAAAAAAAGGCGGACGAACAACCGCGACGCACGGCCGAAAAATGGCCAGTCCACAGTGCAAATGTCTCTATGGCTACAGTACCGACCCCGAGCTCTTTTAGCTCTTTTGTTAATGTGAAAAGTTAAAATTGAGTTCAAAAGAGCACCAAAGTTTTTAGAGGAGAGAGGACCTAAGCAAAGTGAGTTTTGAACTTTAACTCACACGCATGTAGGTAGTTCGGCTTGGCTCAGACCAAGCTTGACTTTGCTGTAAAATAATTTTTTAGGCTATATATTGTTTTCGGCCAACTTAAATTATGATCTTGGGTCTGGATTGTGAATGATTATTTTCTATAATCTATTATCTTGTTCACCCTATTATCTTCTTCATCCCATTGATTAAGTTTGATCAACTTTTAAAGTTTTTTTTCCATAATTGATTCTTCATAATCTAAATAGTTTTTACAAATTCTTAAAACAAAAAATGTTAGGTTTAATTATGGTTTTATGACGTGTAATAAAGGTTGATTATGCAAAGAATTTATTGTGGTATTAATCATAATTCTTATCGGTTTTGGATCCGAAATCAACTATTAAAAAAAAGAATTTTGAGAAAAGTTTTCTACATTATTATAGATTTTACATACTCTCCCTCACCTAAATTTCAAGTGTTTTCTCCTATGTTTTAATCTTTTTTTCCCTTTAAAATCCAGAGATTTTGTTTGATTTTATTAAAAGATGTTGAAGTTATATCATCCTTGGTTTGCGGACCTTGTTTAGAAATGTATGTAAATAAGGTGGTAAATGTTGAAATCTATAAAGACTTATTGCAAACATTATTTACATAAAAAAATAATTTCTTCTGCTTTAAATAATTTTATTTAAAATAAAAATATATATTATTTTAATATATTTATAAATAAAAAATATTTTTAAAAGTGACCATAATACACTCTGAAACCTAGCCCACCTCTACATAAACTAGTCCTAAACCAACTATAATAAAAATAAGAGAATTGTTTTATGTTTTAAATACAATGGCAAGTAGGGTCCAAGCCATAAATACGGTGAACTAATGTTATATTTAATTAAAGAAATGAATGTGAAAGAGGAGGAAAAAAATTCTATCATAATTAGAGATCTAATTGATTTAGAAGATGTTTCAATAACAAAAAAGAAAACATAGATTTCCTTGTTCATGAAGTTGGAGAATCTTGATTATATAATCATGAAAGTGATTAGTTTCAAATTATTATTATTATTTATATTTTTAATTGTTCTCATTTGTTAATATGTTTTAAAAAGATAAAGAAATATATTATTTTAATATATTTTTAAATAATTGTTGCCGTAAATGCTAAATATTGTGAAATAGAATTAGTTTCAAATTATTATTATTATTTATATTTAATATTATAAATAATTTTTTTAAAATTTAACAATATATATATATATATATTATCTTAATAAATTTTTAAATAAAAAACACTTTAAAAAATAATTATTCCTGCTAAATATTGTGAAATAGAATGCTGTAAAATTTCAATGAGCAATGCAATTATGCAAGGAGCTGCACTGGATAATCCTGCGTCCATAAATTTAACGCTGACGAGGAGTTGAAAAACGTTACCGTCAATTGACCGTTAAGAACAAGGCACGTGCTTCTTTCTGCTCTCTAATCTAATCTATCAATCACCCCTCCAATAAAAACAAGAATCGAATATAATTTATTTTTTTTTTAAAATGAATCGAATATAATTACAAAATAACTAATATTTAATAACCCCCCCACCCAAAAAAAGAAGAAGCCAATGCCTACACAATCGATCAAGAACGAAAATACTTGTTGATTGATCTCTACAAATTCTGTCCAATCCAACATAGCAACTTTCTCCTCACCTGATGATTGAAAGAAAATAGAGTTGTAATTTAGAAAATGAAAGGCGTCTTCTCGGCGCCCGGAGATTATGTCTACTTCAAGTCTCAAGTTCCTCTCCACAAGATCCCTGTAACTTTCTCTTCTACCCCCTCAACGCTCTCTCTCTTTCATTTCTATAACAAGTTTTTTTTTAAGTTTTGCTTCCAGTATTCTGCTGGGTATGTCTTCGTTTTATCGATGATCTCCTTTTACCCAGTTTAATTCTCTTTATCAATTGTTGAAATTGTGTTACACTTTTGATGTCTTAGCTCGATCTGGGTGTGTTTATTTTCTGCTTTTTATTGACCTTTTTACTTGTTAACTCACTGGGTATGTTTTTGCTTTGAGTCAATGATGAGGCTGCTGATGAGCTTATATGTGTTTTGCTGTCCTCGTATTAGGATTGATTTGTATGAAATTTTTAAGAATAGGAGTTTCATGCTGTGTAACTGCTCCAGGGCTTCGCTCCTTTATCCTCATTTTGATGATCTGTTGATGAGTGTTTTATTATTTGTTCTTATGAGCTTGGTTTGCTAGAAATAATTCAATCATATGAATGCTGGTTTTATTTTATGTACTAATTTTGCAACTTATTGCGTCAATTTTGTTGACGAGGTTATCTTCACCTGCTGTTTTTGTTTGTTTTCGTTTCTTAAAGCACAGAAAAGTGGCACAACGGTTTATTTTCTTACTATTGACTCATAGATTGAACTTCTAGCTCATTTCCTCCGGTTGTGTTTTCCTCTCAGATTGGTACAAAGCAATGGAGATACTATGATTTTGGTCCAAAAGTGGTCCCACCACTCATTTGTCTTCCTGGAATAGCAGGAACATCAGATGTTTACTATAAGCAGATCATGGCATTGTCCTTGAAGGTAATTTGCTGTATATTATAGTGCCTGATAGTATCATTCATACAAGTACTTGGATGATTGTGAATGGCCAGCCTTCACCCCCCCCCCCCCCCCTCTAATTACGAGCCCTAAAGTTGTATCCTTATCCTTGAAGTATATTTCTCTTTTTCCCCATCTTACCTGCGCATTACTAAAATTGGCTGTATTTATACCTTTTGTAGCTGCACCAACTGTAAAATTAATTACTACTCCTTATATTGAATTATAGCTTGTTTAAAAATCAAGACCGTGCTTAGTCATTCTGCACTCTGTGGACTGGGTTGAACTCTGTTTTCCGACTGTCATAATGTCAACTTGGACTCCTTGTGCCAACTGTCAGAGAGTATCTTTGTCATTTTATAGAAGTTGTTACTCCCAAATTATCTGTACATGCTTGGAAACTATAGTTTTAGAAAGTCAACCAGGTGTCATCATATGAACGTGTCATAGTTAAAAGGAATCACTTCTCTCTGCTTTTATTATTTTCCTTTTGGTAGAAAGTAAACTGCCCTTACTGTTACCACAGTTGTTACTTGTTCAGGTTCATGATTCCAATGTTATTGATAGTTGACGGTGTTCATATCAAGGTCATCTAGCATAACATTTTGCTATTTTTCAGGGTTACCGGGTGATTTCTGTTGATATTCCATGTGTATGGAATCATCATGAGTGGATTCAAGCATTTGAAAAATTCTTGGATGTCATTGATGTTCATCATGTAAGAACCTTCATTTGTATATGGCATATACCACCCTCCTGCTTACTATATATATTTGTTTGTCACATGCAATTTTTTTAACTGGTACTTTTGCTTTAGAATCTCCTTCCTTTCTGTTTCATGTGACTTAATATTTATATTAGGGATATAACATGGTACTTCAAATACTTAAAGGAACCAACCTCTAGATCATCCTTTGCCTAGCTGGTATCCCTTGTCTGCAGACACTGGATTTGGAATTCACTTGCCTAGCTGGCAGCCCTTGTCTGCAGATACTGAATTTGGATTCCATTTTGAAACTGGTTTGCTAACTATACATTATAATTTCATAGCACCAGCCATCCCCATTTCCACCGGAACTGTATATGGTAAGAGCAACTCCAATGGCAAAAGTCATTTTGGAGAGCCAAATCTCTAAAATAGCTTTTTGAATAGTGTATATATGACTTTTTTGTTGATGTGTACTCCAATGGTAAAAGCCATTTCGGAGAGCCATTTTTTTATATTATTTTAAATAGTATAATTATTTTGTGTATAGTTTAATTATGCAATTAATTATACAACTAATAGGAATAAGTTATATAATTAAATAATTACTTTTACAAAACCCTCCAATAATATAAATAATTATTTATATTAGCCTTAAATTAGTATTGTCCTTCATTCTTGAGTACAATAAAAATATGATCAGTTCTCTCGAATCAATTCAAAAATTTTAACTTGATTTTTCAATTGCGTCAAACTCATATATTTTATTATTATTTTATTTTGGATGAATTTAGAAATAAATTACACCAACTTTCAACCTCTTCTTCCCCATCACCATCTTCACCAAAACTCACCAAAAAAAAAACCCCACCACTACCACCACCAAATCCTCCAGCTCTCCCCTCTTCCCCTGTACATACCGGCCAAATACACACTTCCCCTCCTTCATAGACCAACCCCCTTCCACATGAAAACCATTCCCCCCCTCAGCCCTCTTCCTCTTGGCCAAATACCATCTCCAACCACCACCAAAGAAGACCCTCAGACCTCCTGTTCCCTCCTCTCCTCACCATACCAGACCCTCCCCAAGCTTCTCCTCCACTCCCGGCCACAGAGCCATCTCTTCTCCCCCCCCTGTCTCGGCTTTCTCTTTCCCCTCTCAACTGCCACCAGCTCCCGAGCTTCCTTCAATTTAGGTTCAACGGTATTGCAACGAATATTTTTACTTTTTTTAATTTTTGGTTTTTTTTGTTGGAGGTGCTACAAATAGCACCTGAAGTCGTGATGAGACATTTTAGCTATTGAAATGCCTTGCCCGTTGGAGCTGATAAAAATAAGAAGAAAAGCTAAAAGGACAATTTTTTGGGTTTGGCTTCTCAGATGCCTTACCCGTTGGAGTTGCTCTAACAGCCTTTTTGGGCTTGCATTACTAATCAGATGAAAGGCAAACTGGTTGATAGTGCATGTCTTAGTAGAGTTCACTGCGCAAGGAGATCTCAGTAGATTTTACAAAGCTATATTTAATAGTAATCATAGCTTATATCAACCTGAAAGTGGAATGATTATAATCCGAGTTCATGAAACTCATACATTTAGACCATTTTGTTTGGTAGTATTAATTACTGAGGATTTATGTGCACGTTGGTTATCTTAACAGATACATCTTTATGGTACATCTCTTGGAGGCTTCTTAGCCCAACTTTTTGCACAACATCGTCCACGGCGAGTGAGGTCATTGATATTATCAAACACATTTCTGGAGACACGCAGTTTTGCAGCTGCCATGCCTTGGGCTCCTGTGTATGTGGTCATCATGTTGCTTATGTTTATTATTGCATTACCTTTTCCAGTTGTCAAACCAAAAAAGCCATTTGTGGTGATCATATAAAAAAAATACTGCTTATTCACACTATAAATATGTGATCATGACCAGTAAAAGTGGTAACGCTAAATTTGTAAAAACAAACTAGATGCAACTCTAGTTTCATGCTAAAATGATAGGGAAAATATGGTCTAGGAGAGAGTTTATCAATAAGCTGTGCATTTGACTAACAAATTTATTAGGAGGCAGTGTTTTTATTAGTTTCTGACAGTGTTTTGTAAATTTGACACAAAATCTGCTAAATTTACTTGTAACTGGGCTAAAATGAGTCTCTAGACCAAACTTCTTTTTTGAACGGGGGTACCATTTCCAAGAGAAAACATGAGATTTCAGGTTTTACCTTAAAGAGAACATGAAATGGTGTTCAGCAGTCCTGGAATTGGTGGAATAAGTATTCTGTTTCTGTAATGAAAGTATATATGTATATAGCATTGGTTTCTCCATGAGTGGAGGTATTTCAGCACCGATTGTGATGGCAAATGTCTGTCAAGTTGGAGTGGATGAGAAGATTCTAATGATGGTTATAAGGCTACCTATTGAATGCGTGATGATAAAAAACAAAATATACATAAAATGAGTGTGATAAAAAATGAGGACGAGGATTGTAAGAGGTAGGTGTGCTCAAATGCAAGAATATCACATGTTGAATGCATCCCACTGGAGTTGGAGATGGGACCAGTTGACAAAAATGTTTCTGGAGGACAGGTTAGATAATTGAATCATGTGCTTATGATTTATATAACAATTTGCATTCAATTAGAGAGGAAAAGGTAACTTGAGAATGACTAGGTTTAAGTAGTAAAAGGAAAAGAACTTAGCCCTGAAGTAAGAGAAAAGAATTTAGTTTTCTAATCTCTCGATCATACTGTGGGACAAACAGAATACTTCGTATGATAATTTAACTGGTTAAGGATGAAGGTGCAGGTTATGTAAGTTGCTATTGAGGGAGTTGTTGATAGCAATCAGGTGCAATCAACAATGAACTGTATCACCTGCAACTTGTGATAAAGCAGGTTTCATAACTTACGATGCATCTAACCACCAGCCCCTGCTGTTGTGAGATTAAAATTTAGTCAAGTTTCTAATGCATCCTTTGGCAATTCATAACTACCCAGTCTAGACTATGTTCGCAGAAATGCTGAATGTTCTCACCTTCCTTGAGATGTAAAGGTTTTCAATTGCTTTTTTTTTTTAAGATTTTAACCTCAATTTTTTTCATTATTTTTGTTTTATGTTCTTTGTAGTAATCTGTCTACTCTTCTTAACAATTTGACTTTGGAATTGTTGTATTGTTTATGCAGTGTTAGTTGGACCCCTTCCTTTCTGCTTAAAAGATATGTCCTAACTGGAATTCGCAATGGTCCTCACGAACCATTTATTGCAGATTCATTAGACTTCGTTGTTTCTCAGGTAAAGTCTCAAATGTCCACTTACTTCTATGATGGCTTGAAGCAATCTCCTCTATGCATTTAAGAATCATTATTTTTTTCCAGAATACAGTATAACTGGTTTTAAGTGAGGTAGCTATTGAACACGGAGCAGTATGAGGTGAAAATCATGTATGGTTTTGTTTGCCAGAATACAATATAACTCACTTATTTTAAGTGAGATTGTTGTTGTGTCCAAATTGTTCTTTATCATGTTGTAGTATCCTCAACTTACACTAAGGATTGGGAACTGTTATTAGAGATTGTCATGCAACCAGTGTGTATTTCCGGTCTTGGGTACTCGGCACCCATGAGGTTTTGAACTCTCATTATGTGCTGAATGCCCCTTTTGAACTCTCACTATTTATGAACGGGGGGGGGGGTTTCTTTGCAACGGAAGCATCTCTGTTTCTGTTCAAAACATCTACAAGTGGTATTTTCTATGCTGCAGCATATTTAGTACAGTCTTGCACACTTTCTTTAACTTGAACCGTATTGATTTGTTATTTATCTTGGCTGTTATCACTGCCTCTGTCTTAAGTTTAAAACAATTCTGTGGTGCAGTGTGGCCTTTTTGTGTTTTTTATGAATGTCGATGTTCTGGCTAAATGAGTTTTTTTTTCCAAGAAAAAAAGAGGCTGGATGCTGTCATCATGTTGATTATTGTTTCTTCTTTTATTGTTTTAAAGATAACTAAGAAAAATGAGCCCTCTTGGTTCACAACAGCCCATTTTTTTCTTTTCTTTTTGATAACCGAGGACCAGTCTGGACCTCAATCACTTTTTGTGGGCACTTCCTGAATCCTCAACCGTTTTGTCCACAGCTGCCAATCTAAATGGAAAAACATGTGCTACATTGAAGAACCTTGTTCATCTGTTGGTTTTATGAATGTGATTTTCAATTCAGGTCGAAACACTCTCAAAAGATGAATTAGCCTCAAGGCTGACTTTGAATGTTGATGCTGCTTCTGTCGGATCTCTTTTACTTTCAGATTCATTCATCACTATAATGGATGTAAGTTTATCAGAAAACTGTTTCTATATGTTTTCTTTTCGATTCCTTTCAGTACCCATCAGCCATAACATGAAGTTTTCTATTGCTTCCTGTTTTCTCGTTGGTGCTTTCGAGTGGATAAGATGCTCTCCCTTGTGGATACTCCATCTAGTTTTAAGTCAGTAATGCTCTCCCTCAGTAAATATGTTTTATGATCTGAGTTTCTAGGACACTGAGAAGCCATGTTGCATAGTGCCATTTTTTCAAGTGCAATCTATTTTGTTTCTGTTTCTTTTTTGTTGCTTCTTGTTTCTGGGCACTGCAAATTCTTAATGGTTCTTGGTGTTATAATACCAGTATTCATACTTGAAGGGTTTTTTTAACTTAATGCTGTTAGATGGGAATTGGGGGGGGTATTTGCTCTACAGGTTTTTTTGACATGTAAAGTATTTGCTCTGTGGTGTACTGTCATTTCCTCCTGAAGACGAATGATTATTGTGCAATTCCTCAACAACTCAAAGATCAATTGAGTGAAAGATATCCTGAAGCAAGGCGAGCTCAGTTGAAGACTGGAGGAGATTTTCCGTTTCTTTCACGCTCAGATGAAGTCAACTTGCACCTTCAGGTTAACAAATATCTGTAGTTGCTCACAAGCAATTTTATGTTTATTGCTCTTGCCTGCTGACACTGCACTGTATCCTGTGATTGGCTATCTGCAACATGCAGCTACACCTGCGACGGGTTGGGGTAGAAGCTCGACCAGATCTGGTCCGGGGCATCCCAAAGGATGGCACCGGTGGGAGCTATAGTGAAAGTGAGGATGGTAAAGGAGATCAAGATGATCAATCCAAAGATAACAGAGGAAACTTGGAAAGTCCATCCAGGGAAAGTGAGTTATCTCCAGCTCCAGAAGGTTCAGAATCTCATGGTTTAGATGAGCAGCTCCTCATTAATGCCAAATATTCATTCAGTGGTCAGCAAGACAGGCTGCGTCTCTGTGAACTATTGAGTAAACAACAGAACATAGCCTCTGAACTCCTTTCACGATTCACTGTGGAAATTTCTCTTCAATGTTTGCTTTTCACTTGTCTGGGATCATTGTACATCATTTCCAAGCTGTTTCCAGAACCTCTTGAGAATTGCTGTAAAGTAGATATTTGCACGGCTGTTCACGTTGTTGTATAAGATCATACAATCAATGCAAACTGTCGTTGCCCGGAGGTTACCAGTGTTTTGGTCAAGAACAGTTTGATATATTTTGTAAAATTGTCGTTCAAGGTTTTTCTTCATTATTAAAATGGTCGATTGAATTCAGTGTCTGCCAAGATTTTTTTAAACCTAGCTTGCCACCAGTTGGTCGTCAGTTTGGCCGAATTTATTGCTGCTCTGCAATCGGAAGCCATGAAAGAGTAGGTTTGGTATGATTGAATTTATTTATTTGAAAAGGGAAGATAAAATTCGATACCTCTTGAGAAAAACATATAAGATACTGAAATGACAACATTACTCTCACTAAAAGGGATTGAGAAAAACATCAGACAAAGGTACCTGAAATCCAAAAGAAACACGACCTCATCTTAGGTACCTAACATATTATACAAATAACGTTAACAATACTAATTACCGATTAATTTGTCTTGGAAATAAATAAATAAACAACTGCTTTATCTATATAATATCTGTAGTCACAGATTAAAAAAAATCAAATTTGTCCTGAAAAAAAAAACAGCTCATCTATAATATTTATATTATCTGACCTGATTCAACTCGTTTTGAAGATGCTTAATATGAATATCGTATATGATAATAAATTAAAATAAATAGGAATTGGGTTAATATGGATTGAAAATTTTAAAAATCCTTCGACCTAACGTGTACTTTTGTGCCCGTTTTATCATAAAAAAAATTTACATGACTCGTGGATATACATACATACATACATATATATATATATATATATATGTATATACATACATACATATATATATATATATATATATATATATATATATCCAACCTGTTCAGGTCCCAAAAGTTTTTTGAATGAATCGAGCTTCAATTTGTAAAATATCAATAGTTGAGTGAACTATAATGATAGACAAAAACTTGACCCGACTATATCCATGAACACCTCTACCATAGCTCAAACTCATTGACATTGTTCTTTGTAATGATTATTTTGCCTCTGCCAAAAAACACTTTAAATTAGTTTTCAATAGCATTAAAACATTTTCAGGAGACTTATTAGCTATTATGAAATTTATTAGGGATAAATAAGTAATTTTTCAATCTCAATTGCACTGTAAAACAACTAAAAGCACTCTTGAAAGCAACAGAAAAATAAATCAAATATGGCATCAACAAACATTTTTATCTTTCTAAAATGGTTTTTTTTTATTATAATGACAACCGTTGAGAAATTTAGTATTTGAAAAAATATAAATAATAATAATAATAAACAATAAAAATGAACTTTGAAATAACAGAAATACCCTTAAAAACAAAAGGTTGAAATCTAGGGTCAAAAGACTTCTTTGATATTTGGCTAAAAAAAATACACGTGTGACACATCCAGAGGCACGTGCAGCACATCCTAACATCCAAAAATGCTCTTTCATCATGTCATTAAAAATGTTATTGTGTTCTTTTACTTGTTGAAGCGACGTCCGCCTCTAATAGTGGTTCATTTTGTTATTAATGGGCCTTGTGTTCTCATCATGGTTTAACAAAATCAGCTGCTACAAGTCTAATAAATTAGGTTACGAGTTTGAAAAGATTGAAATATTTTTTTATATATATAAAAAATAATTTTAAAGTTATTTTTTATTGAATTATTTCAAACTATTATTGATCTCAGATTTAGCAAGATAACTTAGATTAGCTCGATTTTGATTGTGATGATTATAAGTTTGTTATGATAGGTTTTTTAATGTTTTTTTTTTATTTCATTTTGATATCTACGGCGAAGCACATGCATTGAGGCTAGTATATATTTAAAGAAAATTAAAAAACCTGATCTGACGTGCCAAAACGTTCTAAAACTGAAATATTTTATTCCAATTAAAAAACATTAATGAATGAAAGCATGATTTCAATAGTGTAAAATTTCAACCTGGAATGTGGTTCAACCATGGCATTTTAAATGATCAAAACCTAGTTGCCTTTCGATTAACAGAAAGTACAAAAACATCACTGTCTTCAAATAAAAAAAGAACCACCACCAGAACACGGCAAAAAACATAAGATAAAGCAACGCATAGAACGACTTGTATTGTAAAACAAATTTCGGAGTACAAGCCAAAACTTATAACCGGAACAGTTCACTCACTGTCAATCCAACTAGAGTTGTCCTAGTAAAAGAAACCCAGCACTTTGCCACCAACATTCTTTCTTCGGGCCTCTTCATGGTCCATAATGCCAGCAGAAGTTGTCAAGACAATATATCCAAACTGCAAAATTCAGCCAATAATGTGAGGTGATGCAACGAATTCCATCATGAGGAACTACTTCGGTACCCACATGAACAATTACTTCTAAACAAGAGCAACATATTTCATGAAACTGGATGCAATTAAAACACCCTGACAAAATTGAAGTTGATATGATCTCATAAAGCTGACAGGAGTTTACTTGGTGGCACACAGTAAACTCTGAACAGCTTGACTCTGGACACCCATTCACAAGCTTACAATATCTCACCATTCACATTTCACACAGGAAGCTGAATCTAGAGATTGAATTTGAACTGAGTAGAAAGTTGGGAGCTGACCTGTCTTGAAGGAAGCAACCTTGCAGTCCAAGTTTCAATCTCCTTGACACCCACATCAAAACGTGGACTGATAACACCACATTTGTTCAGTCTTCCATTCAGCTCGACCACAATTTTACCAGCCCTGTGATCATCTACAAACTCAAACTCGCCAATATATCCTGCAGTAAAACCAAAAAAATTATGGGCTCTGGTTTAAAGTAATTAAGCAATTAGAAATAGAATTCTGGTTAAAATGGCATTGTACCGTGCTTCTGCATCACCAAAAGAAACTTGATGATCACCTTTGAGGAAGGCCTAATCATGACCTGACGCTTCCCACGTTTCTCTGCATTGTACATGCTCTTCAGAGCATCATTCAACACACTAACTCGCACCATTGTTGCTGCTACACATGAATGTTAGGACATCGTTAACAACTAGTAAAAGATGTCTAATCGAATACAAATTTCTAAAGCCAAAATGGCTACACAACCTTCGGTTTTCCACTCTTGGGATAATAATTATTCAACAAAGGCCAGAGGATGAGCAAACCTCTGCCATAAAATCTTAGTTATTCTTGATATAAGAGGCTTATCAGCCAACCTTGAATCAAGCTATATGCTAATGTAAACAATTAATATCTCTAGTCATTTGATAACTCCATTAGACGCTTCAGAAGCAAGGTATACCCATTAAGGAAATTGTTTTTGAGTTGCACCTATCAAGCAGCTATAAAAACCAATCAAATCAAGCTCTAGGACTCCTTTCAGTATTTTCATCTTTTTATTCATTACAAGCAACCAAACGAAATTTAAATCACCATATCCAGGCCTAGAGCTCCGGACCGTTAAGGATGGAAACATGCACGATCTTATAAGAATCTATGGTCAAGCGTAATTCTTTTGCAAGAATGAATAAGAATTGTTTTTAAAAAAATGATAGATTTCTTTGAAAGGGACACTCGATTTGTTGATGAGAACAGATCAAAAGAAGCATAGATAACGAGAAGTCAAAATCACAAGAAGAGAGAAAAGAATAAAAAATGTACCGCAAGCAAAAGCAGAGAGCGATCTGCAGAGGCGCCTTCCGAGCTAGGGTTTTTGAACGAAGTACTGCAGTGAAAGGTTGATGAGAAATAGGGTTTTAAATGAGGCTTAGGTATTTGGGCTTTTTGTTACAGGTCCAGATCATTACCAATGGGCTGGCATCGGAGATACAAGCCCGTTGCAGCCCGTCTCGTAAGCTCTTTATGTATTTATTAATCTTGGAAGAAAAATAAATTAACGACGTGTAGGGAAAATCATAAATCACTTAAAAATGAAAATAATATCTTTAATGAGATATATTATGACATATTTATATTTCAAATGGTATTTAAAAACACATATATGTATAATAATCCGTATTAAATAAATTCATTAACATAGTTTATGTAAATTATAATTTATGTATAGCACCATCGAAAACCCAAATTCTTATTTAATTTATGTAATTTATAATGTATAATTACAAAGTATAGAGAGTAAAGGTCAGATTAACAAGAATGTAGCCTATAAAAGCATCTTCAAGTAAAAAGCTATTTAGAAATACCAAATTAGTAATATGACTTTTTAAATAGCGTAGATATAATTATTTTTGATATGTGCACTCTAATAAAAACTTTTTTTTGAAAAATCAATTCTATTTTAATATATATATATATATATATATATATATATATATATAATATTGATATAATTATTTAGTAGGTGGTTTAGTGGTACAAGTTTGAGACGAAGAGATTTACTCCTCTTGTGGTCACATATTCGAGCCATGTAGTTGATACTATAATAGTCATTAGAGACTTATATAGTCATTAATTTCAGTACCTATAGAAATAGTCGAGGTGTGCATAAACTGGCCCGGATACCCATATTAATGAAAAAACATTTTTTTACATAGAAATATATTAAGTTTTTTAGTTTCTTTGATCAAATATGCTATTTTTTTTTATGTTTTCTTTTTAGCTCTTACCTTGAACTTGCTTTAACTGCTTAGGCCGATGCAGTAGTGTATACACACATTACAAAACAAATAAAGGCCGTGGGGTGTTGCACTGTTGCTTCCCTCACAGAACACTGTGGATTGCGACAGTGCACGCCCCGTTTTGGCCTTCATCCGCGCGGCCAAAGGGGCTGATCGAGCGGGGCCATTTTGGGTTTTTCCCTTTTTTAAAAAAAATAATCGGCTGTGAACAGTGTATTGACGATTTCGTCCCTGGTAATAAGACAAAATAACGGCTCCGGGTGAGGGGCACCAGCGTAATTGCGCGCGGCCGGACCGGTCCGCCGCAACTTTCGATTTATTTATTATTTTTTGAAATGGCTAAAGACGGTTTTAGTCCCTAATAAGACAAAAACCATGAATTGGGTGCAGGGGTGGAACGATAATTGGCCCTATTTTTTCAATATTAAATTCGGCGTCTGTCAGGGCGTGAGGCGCACGCGCCAGGCGGTTTTCCGCCTCACGCCCTGTTCAAGCGGCGCGTGCGGCCTTATACGGTGGCCGGAAATTATCTACCGGATGCCAGAACAATGCGCCGCCGCGTGGTCTTCCTCCCGCGGTGGCGCGTGTAACCGCCAAATGTCCGTGGACGCGGCGGAGGCCGGTTGAAGCCGTCGGCCACGTTTCTCTCTCTCCTGCATGTAAATGTGCAGGAGAGTCCCCCAGGTTTTGTTGATTTTCACTTCGGTCCCTTGACTTTGAATTTCGTTTTTGGTCCTGATTTCTGTTATATAAGTTTTGATTTAGTTCGATTGGGTCCTCCGATTTTAATTAATTGAATTTCAAAGATTCACTTCGGTCCTCCTACTTTTGATTTCCGGATTGGCTGTATATGCCTCAATTAATTCGGTACAGAAGTTCCGATTTTTGCAATTTTGTCCTCTGATTTCAATTGACAATAAATGTAATTTGCATTTCAGCCATTTGACTTTTAATTTTTTAATTTAATCCCTTTTTATTTGATTTTCATTTCAGCCCTTATACTTTTATTTTTTTATATTTCTAGAATAATCCCTACTTTTGTCCATGTATATATAAGTGTATTTAACACAATAATAATAATAATAATGATGATGATGATAATAATAATAATAATAATAATAATAATAATAATAATAATAATAATAATAATAATAATAATAATAATAATAATAATAATAATAATTTAATTATTTTTCGTTCTTGCTCTTCTGTTTTTTTTTCTTTCTCCCGATAATTTGATAACATTTTTCCTTTTGCCAGTAATGGCAATAATAAATTTTTTTCTTTGTGTTTTTTTTATCTTTTATTAAAGTTTCTTGGATATTTTTAGTCATTCATTGATTTTTGTTTCTTTCATTATTAACATAATAGTGATAATAATAATACTAGTAATAATAATAATAATAATAATTACATTATTTTTCTTGCTTGCTCTTTCTTTAATTTTATGTTTCCCTCCGGATAATTTGATATTTTTTTTTGTTTTGACAGTAATAGCAATAATAGTTTTTTTTTTTTTTATCTTTTGTTAAAGTTTCTAGGATATTTTTAGTCTTTCATTTATTTTTGTTCCTTTCATTATTAACATAATAATAATAATAATAATAATAATAATAATAATAATAATAATAATAATAATAATAATAATAATAATAATAATAATAATAATAATTTAATTGTTTCTTTTACTTATTCTTTTGTTAATGGTTTTTTAGTTTGTTTCCCCAGGATAATTTAATAATTTTTATTGTTTTAATAATAAAAGCAATGATAATTTTAGATTTTAAGGCTTTGATTTTGCTATTGTTATGATAAGGTGTGTTTAGCAATTTTATTATATCAAATTTTGCATATATAAATATTGTATTTTACTTTTGATCCAACAAATCCTATAAAAATTGTTCCCTCAACCCGCAACATAGAACATATATTTTTTAAAATTTTCAGATTAAATAATTTTTTCTAGCTAATAATTTTGATATTTATTTTATCATCAATTATAATTTTTATTTGTTTTTCTTGCTTACTCTTTTGTTAGTGTTTTTTACAATTTTTTCCTATGGATAATTTGATAATTTTTATTGTTTTAGCTGTGATAGCAACGATAATTTTTGTTTTTTTTTATTCTTTTATTTAATCTTTTGTTAAAGTTTTTTGGATTTTTTTCCTCTTCCATTTTTTCCCTTTCATTATTAACACAAAAATCAAATAAATAAATGATAATAATAATAATAATAATAATAATAATAATAATAATAATAATAATAATAATAATAATAATAATAATAATAATAATAATAATAATAATAATAATAATAATTTAATTATTTTTCTTGCTTACTGTGTTGTTGATGTTTTTGAGGATTTTTTTCTCTCAGAAAAATTTCATAGTTTTTATTGTGTTAAAAGTAATAACAATGATAATTTTAAGTCTTTATTGTATTTTTTTTTATCTTTTTGTTTTTTTTTACAATTTTTTTAGTATTTCATTCATTTATTTATTCTTTAATAATAATAATAATAATAATAATAATAATAATAATAATAATAATAATAATAATAATAATATTATTATTTTAATTGTTTTTCTTGCTTTCTATTTTGTTCATGCCTTTTATGTTTTTTCCATCGGTATAATTTGATAATTTTTATTGTTTTCATACTAACGGCAATAATAATTTTAGATGTTAAGACTCTGATGTTGCTGTTGTTATAATATTTTAAATTAATATTGCTTCCTTTTCCCCTTTATTTTTTATTTTATTTTAATTTCCTCTTTTTATTAAATGATTTTTATAATTTTACTATCTACAAAATAATGATTTAAATTTTTTTTTCCTGATAAAAATATTTCCGTTTTTTTTCTAATGTTAGTTCGCACTATTTTGTTATCGTTTATGACGCAATACCTATATTCTAAAAGATGTATTCTATGCTTGCGTAACAAACTAAACTCAAAATTTCATACATTTTATCTCCTTATCGATAACTGTTATTTACTTATATCATATAAATTTATCGTTATAGATTTAATTATGTTAAATTATATACACAAAAATACCCGCGGCAACGCGCGGGTCAATTAGCTAGTGAGAGCTTAGAGTACGTGGTTATTCTTCCCTCACATATGTTAAGTTACAGTTGCAGAATTTTTTTCACTTGGTAAAAAACATTTTTAAGTCATAAAAAAATATTTGTTTATGTTATTAATTCTAGCATTTGGAGTTCAGTTACCCTAAGAATCTCATTAATTTCAATTCTTAAGGGGCTAGATTTAAAATTAAACTGTATAGCAGTTGTTTTAATATAATCTCTTAACTTAACAAATAAATAAACAACCCAATCAATAGATAAAAAAAAATCTAATTGAAAAACAAGGATGAATTTGATTGAGAGAAAAATAAATTAAATGGAAAAAATAAATTTTCATTGATGTAATGCTTTAAAAAGCTCAATATCCTAAGCGCGACAAATAATAATTACATTTTTTGAGTGTACTATTAAGTTAATCTCACAATAAGATTAAACTATACTATTTTATAAAATATTTTTTAAATAGTGTTATTCTCTATAATTTTTAAATTTATTGAGATGACTTCTAACTTTTTTCAACAAGTCATTGTCAGTAGTACATCAATACTTGATAAGTTTTCACTTTTTAGTGAAGGTTTGAAATTGCATTTTAAAAATATCTCTTAAAGAAATTGATTTTTTTATTTTAAATAATATATTTTGGAAATTTTAGATAATTTTGATATATTTATATTAAAATTAATTTTTTAAAAATAAAAAATATAATTTTAGAAAGAAACCTCGTATATTAGCTTTCATGGGTAATTTTACAAACGTGTGGTTGCAGAGGGCACGCTGATCACATCGACTAGATGTTTTTTTTCCTCCAATTAGCCGGCACTTGAGACTCTATATAAAACAGAGCTATTGATATTGTTTTGTTTGGATCGAAACGGCCGAAACATTTTGTATTAGATAAAAAAAGAAACAAAACAATATTATTTTTATCTCATTTTAAATACTGGTCTGTATCAGAAACACCGGTCAAATACCAGCCAAAACACCTTGAAATTACCTCTAGGATGCCATTTCGGCTACAAGAAAAATTCATTTTCCACGTTAATATTAATTAGGCGGGCGGAAGATGTGTTGTTGGTCACATCACACACACACACACACATATATATATATATATATATATATATATATATGACCAACAACATATCTCCCGCCCGTCTAATTAACATTAACGTGGGAAATTATATATATATATATATATATATATATATATATGTATAGTATTTATGAGATGTATTGAAAATGTAAAAATAAAAATAATAAAATTAGAAAAAAGTATATATTATAAAAAAATAAAATTATTATCAACTTTAATTTTATAAAAAATAAAATAAAATAAATTTTTTTTGATTTTTAAGTTTGTTACTACATACCAAAATACTCTAAACCAAAACGTTTCGTAACAATAAAAACAAAAACAAAACGACAACCCCGAAACAACCAAAACGGTATTGAAAACTTGATATAAACCTACCAGTTTCTGGCTTTAACCTTCCTGTATCTGACCTCTAGAAGAAGAGACCATGGAAACCCCTCCACCTCTTCGTTTAACCTTCATCTTCTTCATAATTATATTTCTTTTCTCATGTTCATGGTACTCTTTCAAACTACCACCAGCCTTCTCTGGCGAATCTCAGGCAACCGCATGGCTGCACAACTCCAAGAGCAGAGTTCGTGCTCGCTCGGGCTCAGTTCCGGAGATTCAAATTCACGAACCCAGAAATCACATGGAAGATGTCCCTCACCATCCCTTAGACCCACTAACCATGCAAGAAATGTACAGGGTGCGGACCATTCTCTCAACCCATCCGCCCTTCTCGCCTTCTTTCCCAGCTATTCACTCACTATCCCTTGACGAGCCTCGAAAGGATTTGGTATTGAGCTGGAAAGAAGGTGACCCTCTCCCTCCCAGGAAAGCCCTTGTGATTGCACTGTTGAATGGCCAGTCTCATGTGCTCTCTGTTGACCTGGATCTGGGTCTGGTCACGAGCAATAAAATCAACCGTGGCTCAGGCTACCCAATGTTAACGATGAACGACATTTCGGTGGCGTTGGAAGTGGCTCTCTCTTACAAGGAGTTGAACAGGTCTGTCGTCAAACGTGGGCTCTCACCATCGGATGTAACATGCGTCACTCCATCAGCAGGGTGGTTCGGGCCGAGTGAGGAAGGAAGGAGGGTCATAAGGGTCCAGTGCTTCTCAAACCAAGGCACGCCCAATTTCTACATGAGACCACTTGAAGGGCTGACCATGACGGTGGACATAGACAAGAAAGTGGTGGTGAAATTCACTGACACAGGCGGAGAAATTCCTGTCCCGAAGGCTACCGGCACTGATTACCGATTCAAGAACCAAAAAGAACCACTCAAAATAAAAGCGATCAATCCAATATCAATTGAGCAACCATTAGGGCCTAGCTTTACAGTTGAAGATGGGCACGTAGTGAAATGGGCTAACTGGGAGTTCCATCTGAAGGCGGACCAGCGAGCTGGCATGGTGATTTCACGAGCCATGCTTAGTGACTCGGAGACCGGGGTCCCTAGAAGTGTCATGTACAAAGGATTCTCCTCAGAATTATTTGTGCCTTACATGGATCCCGACGAGAATTGGTACTTCAAGTCATACATGGATGCTGGCGAATTTGGTATGGGAGCGACAGCAATGTCACTCGTGCCGCTAAATGATTGTCCGAGGAACTCTTATTACATGGATGGAATATTTGCGTCATGGGATGGGACACCATTTGTTCAGCCGAACATGATTTGTGTGTTCGAACGTTATGCTGGTGATATTAGCTGGCGACACTCGGAGATCCCGGTCAATGGTTTCGATGTGAGTGACATGGCTGTTGATGCCCATATATTTTTGTGATTTTTTATGCATTTCCCTGAATAAGAAGCACAAGGAACAAATGAAATGAGACGTGAATTTGCTCCCTTTTTAAAAATAAAATAAAAGGAAGATATCTTATGCCTTTTCAAACACTGGATTTTTTTCAGATTAGAGAGGCAAGACCAAAGGTGACACTTGTGGCTCGAATGGCAGCGTCAGTGGGAAACTATGACTACATATTTGACTGGGAATTTCAAACCGATGGTTTGATCCATGTTACGGTAAATTCAATGTACATGCTTTAGTTCTATCTCTTTTTTTGTGTGATAGAGAATAAGCCATTGATTTTATTCTTGTTCCTTGTAGAATTATCCGCACTCGCGCTAACCACATGATTCTAAGCAGGTTGCTCTTTCAGGGATGCTGATGGTGAAGGGCACTCCACATCAAACTGTGGATCAAATGCCGAGCCAGGAAGCAGCTTCCGGCCCTTTAGTGTCGGAAAATGTCATCGGTGTTCTCCACGATCATTTCATTACCTTCCATCTTGACATGGATATTGATGACACTAACAACACATTCGTTAAGGTTGATTTGGTTAAGGAAAGGACCTTGCCAGGCCAATCACCGCGGAAAAGCTACTTAAAAGCAAAACGAAACATAGCGAAAACAGAGGATGACGCACGAATTCAGCTTAAGCTCTATGAACCTTCAGAATTTCAAGTAATTAACCCTTCAAGACGGTCCAGGTTGGGAAATCCAGCCGGGTACAAGATCGTCCCCGGTGGGAACGCAGCTAGCCTGCTCGATCACCTTGATCCTCCACAGCTAAGAAGTGCTTTCACAAACAATCAGGTATTCATGTCACGACAATTTATTTCACCATTTTCGATGGTTTATGCATTAACCATAGTTCGAGTCCATTTGTTTCAAGTGTTTTCTCTTTGAGATAAAAATATTGTCTGCTAGATATGGGTGACACCCTATAATGGGAATGAGCAATGGGCTGGCGGGCTCTTCACGTATCAGAGCAAAGGAGACGACACCCTTGCTGTGTGGTCCGCAAGGTATATACAGAGGAAGCTCTGCAAATGATTTTCTTGGTTCCTGGCTCGAATTTAACTAATTAAATATAGCTTTCATGGCGAGCAGGAACCGTGCGATTGAGAATAAAGATATTGTGTTGTGGTACACCCTGGGATTCCATCACATACCGTGCCAAGAGGATTTTCCGGTGATGCCGACCGTGTCATCGAGCTTTCAACTAAAACCCGTCAATTTCTTCGAAAGCAATCCGCTTCTAAAGGCGGCGCCGGTGTTTGAAAATGACCTGCCGGTTTGCCGGCCAGCCGCCTCGTCTTAGTCAGCGCCGTTACCTACATTTATCCCCTCCGATTCCACGCGAATGTGTAACGAAGCACCATGAGGGTGTATTTTTAAATAAAATATAATCATGTTGATGATAGTTTAATTGGTTCTGTCGTGGCCGATATATTTATTATTAATAAAGATTTAGATTAATAAATCTAATAATTGATTTAAAAAATATAGAGTGAAGATGAAGTTGATGGTACAGAAATAATCTGCAAAGAAAATGATAGAATTATTATTATTATAAAATTTATATTACATTAAAGTATTATTTTTAAAATATTCATGATTATCAGACTTGGTTCAGGTCTAATCCGACTCAAAGCCGAGGTCATTAGTTGATAGCGTTAATATATTTTCAATCTTTTTATGAAACAACACCGTTAACATAAAAAAATTATTTATATATAAATAAAAATATATGTGGTATAAATTATAAATAACTCGCCCCTTGCAATACAGAAATGTGTGGAATCCTAATGATTCCTGGCCACGAAATGATTCCGGTCCATTCACGACGATGGATTCCTTGAATATGAGATGACAGGACATCAAAATGTCGGTATCGGTGCTTTTCAATTATTATTTTTATTAAAAAAAAAGAATTGTTTATTATATAGGTTTGACAATACTAATGAAACACCTTACCTAAAAACTTGAGTGGTTAGGTGAAATTTAAAAATATAATTTATATTTTATCTAACACACTCTCTCAAGCAAGGATGTCAATTCTGTTTTGATGCTTCGTTTGGACCTTTCAGTTGATGCTTTGTTTTTTCAATTGAAACGAAATGTTTTGGTTTTGGTTTCGGCATGTCATTTTAGAGTTGTACTGTTTATGTGTGCGCGCGCGCGTATAATTAAATATATTAATTAAAAAAAATAGTTCAAATCCAAAAATAAAATTATTTAAAATTGTGCAATTTAATCTAAAAAAATACACCGTAAAATGATTTTTTCTGAACAAAATTATGAACATGTATAATATTACGAGAATGTCATCATCAATCTCGCAAGGTCATTATATTTTCTGATTGCTCTGAAATTTTAACATAATATATATAAATATATCAAGAGACTACTCGTAAAATTTCTTCTCAATCTAACGGTCGAATTAAGAGATAAAATTGATATTATAAAATTATTCATTATTTAAAAAATATATTATTTGGCCGTAACAGAACGGCCGAAACGATTATGGAACGTTTGACCGATATTTGGCTGAAAAATCCAGAATGGACTGAAATTTAAACCTAGGTAAAAATGATGTCCCTTTGTCTCTTTTTTTTAACTGGTACGAAACGTTTCATCTAAAATAAAACAAAATTTATAACCATGCTCTCAAGTAAGTGAAAGTCTTTTGAACTTGAAATTTGTACGTGCTCGCACTATCTTGTGCTTGATTTTTATCAAATAAAATGGGATGGTGAGATTCGAACTCGTGACCGCTGAGTCGACAAGACTCTGATACCATGTCAAATAATCATCTCACCTAAAAACTTAAGTTGTTCGGTGAGATCACAGAATATAATTTATATTAATTTTTAACAGATTACACGAGATTACTTGCTTGCGCATTGTGCTGAGTTTTTTTTAATGTAGAAAACTAATTGATTTTGTGTGTGTTGTAATAATTTACCTTAATATTGAATTAGTAAAATTATAATAAATAAAATTTGTTAGAAATGGTTTTTTTAATCCTAAAAGAAACATTGTAATCAAAACGCAAGGAAGTGGTTTATATATTTTTTCATTGTAGATAACTTGGGCAAATTTGTCTACCCATTTTGTTTGTGTGTTGCCTTGTATTTTTTTTTATATAATATTAGATCTGAAATATTATACATAAAAATATTGTAAAAGTAATTTTTTAACCAAAACAGCCTAAAATCAAAGAATTAAATTTTTCTAAGAAATACAACCTAAACAAAAGAGGAAATAATTAGAATTAGAATTGGAAACCAAAATTAAGAGCGTATATATATATAAACATGGGTAAAAATAAAGACTATATAGAAATATATCTAAAAAATAAAGGAATTAAAATAAATAATTAAAAGTATATGTGCTAAAATGAAAACAAAATATGTAAATAATTTTAACCGAATGATTAAATTAAAACAATTAAAAGTGTTGTAAGGAACTTTTATTTCTTGACTTAGTTTCGATCCATTTATTGTTTCAGTAATTTTGGTATAACTCTAAATAATTTCTTTGTATTTATATATCTGTACTCTTAGGTTTGACTTTTATTTTTTATTAGAATTTTTCTGTGTATTAAATGTAACTTTGGTTAGAAAACAGAGTAAATTCACCTTGACGGTGTGAAATGAAAGTAAAACTTTCTCTTATGCATGTATAGTTAATATTCAGTTGTTAGTTATTTGTTATATTTTTTAAGGCGTTAATATTAAAAAAATATCAGAATATATAATTTGTTTTAAGAGAAAAAACCTTTAAAATAATCTTTCTCTTTATTTTAAAAGCACTATCTATAATAAAATTAATATATTAAAAAACAAAATAATTGAAAGTCTTGTAGATTGATTATTTTGCTCTAATATATAGCGTTATTAAAAAAAAATCAAGAACCATTAAAAGTTTTTGAATACATTTGTCCTCACACAAGCAAGTAAGAATTTTGTTTTTCATTTTGTTACCATCCCTACACATATTTGTAATAGAAAAAGTAAAATAAAATAAAATGAATAGATGTTATTAAAGCTAGTTTTAATTTTGTCACGAAAACACAAACAATAGACAAACTGAATCAAATCATCTTGAAATTGATTCAAATTTGATATAGTGGTTACTCAGGGTGAAATCATACAATATATTAAATTCGGGCCATTAATTTTATATTGTTTGATTGAGATTTTTATTGTGAGTTAAATTCTATCGTGAATTGATCATACATGAATTTTCAATACCTCAGCATAAGAGATCAATCTATACTTTTTAAATATGCTGTTTATTGAAATTTCGAGAGAGGTGATACGTGGGATCATGCTGTTTCATCTCTTAGAACAAGGGCTTGCATATCATGACAAGAAATAAGGTATTTAACAAGTGGATTTTCATGTTTTTATTTAAATTTCATAACAAAAATAAAGATAAATAGATTATCTCACAATATTTAAATTTAAAATTGTTTAGGTATTGAATATCTCCCATATGTTATTATTTTGCATTTAAAATTGTTCAATTTTTCTACTTCGAAGACTATCAAGAAAGTTTGTAGCGTCCAATAACAAATTTATCACTTCCTCCTGAAACCACAAACACCCACCATTATTCCATATTAATCTACATATCACACACACAGAACAATAATAATAATATTCATTTCTCTTTTACCAAATCTTTTAGTTCTTACTTACATTCCTCATTATCATTCTTTAACTTTTCAGCTCATTTATAGTCCAAGTGGACATCACGAATTCAATTTTAATCATCGATTATTCTCTTCTTTTATTTTCTGAAGATCAAGACACACTTTATGAAAGGAAATAAAACAAATTCTACCCTTAAAATGGCTAAATTTCGCTATTTTATCAACTTGGCTAAATCTGCCAACATGGGTGACAACTTGACCTCTCCTCAGATTTTTATCCGTATTTGGAGTTCTAGAACTCCAAATTAGATGGGGTCGGACTCGTTGAAAAGATAACACTTCCGGATACAACTTATATGACGGGACCCTCCCTGTATTCTATTAAGCCTTTAACCATACAGTAACTGATGGAGGTCGACAGTAAAAGATCAAGCCACAGCTGTGATCACGGGAAGTCAAATGCAGATCATACAGGATTGAAGATAAGCTGCAGTTCAAGCTAGGACTCTTCATCTTGAATTTGAATTCATTTAAAGTTATCCTTATCTTATGTAATCCTTCTAGTTTACATGATAGTATACTTCTCTATAAATATTAGAGATTGTAATACATTTGTTTTTTAATACAAAATACACACTTTACATGGTATCAGAGCAATCATAATTTTTTTTTTCATCAATCATGACTGAATCCAGCTCCAGCCAATCATCCACCACACCACCACCAAACTTAGTGACGATAAATGTCACTTCACAAACACCTCTGAAACTCACCAGTACCAATTACCTTTCCTGGAAACTGCAATTTCAAACACTTTTCACAGGCTATGATCTTCTCGGTTTTATTGATGGCAGCAAACCATGTCCTTCAGAAACAATTACCACAGACAGTGGTAATTCGCCTAACCCTGCGTATCACCCTTGGATACGCCAAGACCAACTAATACTAAATGCATTACTTGGTTCCATTCATCACACTATCATCCCATTCATTGCCCGTGCCAACACATCCAAAGAAGCCTGGCAAATTCTGGAATCCACATATGCCTCACCTTCAAGAGGCCGAATCAAACAAATTAAGACCATCTTCAAAGCACTCACCAAAGGCTCTCTCAGCATCTCAGAATTCATCTACTCTGTCAAAACAAAGGCAGATGAATTAGCAGTCCTTGGTGCCCCGTTGGAAAATGAAGACATCACTGATAAAATTCTTGAAGAATTAGGAGATGAATACCGTGAGCTTGTACGTGCAGTCCAAGCACGTGATTCTTCAATCTCCTTTGAGGAATTACATGAAAAACTGCTCATGTTTGAGGCCTCTCTGCCTCCAGTCCAGAAGTCCCCTCTGCAATTTTCACCAACAGCAAATGCTGTCACTGGAAGACCAGTTTCCAGGTATCCATCACAGGCCATGAGCAGACCTCACTATCAGTCTCCACCACCATGGCGTGCATCCCATCAACCATCTCCACGGCCATATTATCCACTTCCAAACCAACACTATCTCAATCAGAGATCTGGCCAACGACAGTACATGGGATACTGTCAAGTGTGTGGAGTGCAAGGACACACAGCAAAACGCTGTCCATCATTTAAATTCGTTCCCCACGAATCCAACACTCCACATCACAATCCTCCACGCAGCTGGCAACCACAGGCTCATCTTGCAGCTGCTCCTACTCCGAATGCATCTTCATGGCTGCTTGACAGTGGTGCATCTCACCACATCACAGCAGATCTTAATAATCTCTCGCTACACAATCAATATACTGGAACAGATGATGTTATGATTGGGGATGGTACTGGTCTAAGTATTACACACACAGGATCCACAACCTTGCACAATTCCACTGATTCATTTAATTTGCAAAACATTCTTTGTGTTCCGCTTATTAAAAAGAATCTCATATCCATTTATCAATTCTGTGTTTCCAATAATGTGTCTATTGAATTCTTACCTTGGTGTTTTCTTGTGAAGGATCTGCTAACGGGAATGGTTCGCGCTCGGGGTGAAACTCACGGTGGTGTTTATGAATGGTCAGGGCTGCGTCCAGTTTCCTCCAAATCAGTTGCCTTCACCAGCCTCAAAATCGCACCAATAAATTGGCATTTTAGACTAGGACATCCATCATTATCAATTTTGCATCTCATTTTATCCAAAAATAATCTTGACTCTTCTCCTGTCAACAAAGATTTTGTTTGCAATGCATGCCAATGTAACAAGAGTCACACATTACCTTTTTCCGAGTCTACGTTAACATCTCGCACACCCCTAGATGTTATTTTCTCTGATGTTTGGACTGCTCCAATTCATTCCATTGATGGCTTTAAATACTACGTAATTTTTGTTGATCATTTTACAAGATACACTTGGTTGTATCCGCTAAAACACAAATCTGATGTCCGCCATACATTCATACGTTTCAAAGCCATTGTTGAAAACTTTTTCAAACACAAAATCGTTACCTTTTATTCAGACAATGAAGGTGAATTTATTGCACTTACTGATTTCTTTCACCTAAATGGAATTTCTCATCGAACTTCTCCTCCACACACTCCAGAACACAATGGCATTTCGGAACGAAAACACAGACACATTGTGGAAACAGGCCTTTCACTCATGTCCCATGCATCTTTACCACCTCAATTTTGGTCCTTCGCTTTCTCTACTGCAATTTACTTAATAAATCGCATGCCATCAGCTTCATTACAGTATACCTCACCTTTTGAACTAATCTTCCAGCAAACTCCCAATTTTACAAAACTTCGCATTTTTGGGTGCTTGTGCTATCCATGGCTTCGGCCATACTCCTCAAATAAGCTTGATGATAAATCCAAACCATGCATTTTCTTGGGATATGCTTCCTCTCAGAGTGCTTATATATGTTATGAACCTGTCTCATCCAAATTCTACACTTCACGGCATGTGCATTTCATTGAGTCCACCTTCCCGTATGCATCTTTCATTTCACGTCAATCTTCATCCAGTACATCTCATGATGATAACTCACCACAAAATGTCATCTCTGTCATCTCTTCTACAACAGTGCCCCGTTTCATTACACCACCTGCGGCTACGTCCTCTGCAGAACCCCCTGCTAGCAGCTCCTCCCCAAGTTGTACCACCACCACCAATGCCTTACCACTACCATCCATTCTTGCACTTCCTGCTCCATCAAATGACTCCCCACCAGATACACAGCCCACCAAACCAACACACCCCATGCAGACAAGATCCAAGAGCAATATCCACAAACCAAAGAAGTTAGCCTTAAACACACAACTACCCATTTCTGAAGACACAGAACCTTCAACAGTTACACAGGCCCTTAAGGAAGCTCACTGGCGTGAAGCCATGAAAGAGGAGTACAATGCTTTAATTCGAAATAACACTTGGGAATTAGTGCCTTCACAGTGTGCTTCTAACTTGATTGGATGCAAATGGATTTTCAGGGTTAAGAAGAATTCAGATGGCAAGGTTGCTCGCTACAAAGCGCGTCTCGTTGCCAAGGGATTTAATCAAAGGCCGGGACTGGATTATACTGAGACGTTTAGTCCAGTCATTAAAGCAACCACTGTGAGGTTGGTTCTCTCTATTGCCGTGAGTCAAGGATGGAAACTTCGTCAGTTAGATGTGAACAATGCGTTCCTTCAAGGAACGCTGCATGACGATGTTTACATGGTTCAACCACCAGCATTTGTTGACAGAGATAAACCTGATTATGTTTGCAAATTAAGACGAGCTATTTACGGACTCAAGCAGGCGCCGCGTGCGTGGTATCATGAATTGAGAACATTTCTGGTGGCATCTGGTTTCATGAACTCTGTCAATGACACATCTCTGTTCATCTACAATCAGCACAGCCAACTTGTCTATTTGTTGGTCTACGTAGATGATATAATCATCACAGGTAATAATGAAAATTCAATTAACTTGTTTGTTCAAAGACTTGCTCACAGGTTCTCTTTGAAAGACTTGGGTCCACTTACATACTTCCTTGGAGTGGAAATCAAAAATCATCCCCGTGGACTGATTCTCTCCCAAAATCGGTACATTCAAGATCTGCTACAAAGAACACACATGGGCAGCTCTCGGCCAGTTGACACTCCAATGCCCACGGACATTTCACCAACAATATCCATGGGAATTCCACTTGAAGACCCAACTGAATACAGAGCAACAGTTGGGAGTCTTCAGTACCTTGCTCTCACTCGACCAGACCTCTCTTTTGCCGTGAACAAGCTATCGCAATTTATGCATCAGCCGACTGATTTTCACTGGAAGCTTGTTAAGAGGCTTTTGCGTTACTTATCTGGCTCAAGCACTGAAGGAATTCTACTACATCGTCACTCTCCAGATCACCTACACGCCTATTCTGATGCTGATTGGGGGGGGAATAAAGACGATTTTTCATCTACGGGAGCTTATATAGTGTATCTTGGCATAAATCCAGTGTCTTGGTCCTCTAAAAAGCAAAGGACTATCGCTCGATCATCAACCGAGGCTGAGTATCGCTCAGTGGCTGACACGGCTTCTGAAATAAGTTGGGTTTGTTCTCTACTCACTGAACTACATCAACCAATATCTCACACTCCAGTAATCTATTGTGACAATATTGGTGCCACACAATTGAGTTCAAATCCTGTGTTTCACTCACGTATGAAGCATGTATCAATCGATTTTCATTTTATTAGAGAAAGGGTCCAATCAGGCAAGCTACGGGTGTGTCATGTAGCTTCGGAAGATCAGCTAGCAGATGCTTTGACAAAGCCTCTTTCACGTCACAAGTTTGAGAATCTGAAATTCAAGATTGGACTTACCAAAGGCTGTCCATCTTGAGGGGGGATATTAAGCCTTTAACCATACAGTAACTGATGGAGGTCGACAGTAAAAGATCAAGCCACAGCTGTGATCACGGGAAGTCAAATGCAGATCATACAGGATTGAAGATAAGCTGTAGTTCAAGCTAGGACTCTTCATCTTGAATTTGAATTCATTTAAAGTTATCCTTATCTTATGTAATCCTTCTAGTTTACATGATAGTATACTTCTCTATAAATATTAGAGATTGTAATACATTTGTTTTTTAATACAAAATACACACTTTACATATTCTGTATGTTTCAGGTCCAAATTCCCCTAAGAAACAGGGCAACGAATCTGCCCTGTTTTGCAAAAATAGATAAAATATTTCCAATTCATCTTCAATCCTTGCCTCCTCATCAATAACAGCAATGCCTTCCCTTTATTCAAGAAAACCTTACTCATTTATGCATTTTCCTAACATTTTGTGTTAAAAACCCTAATTCCCCATTCAAGAAGAATCATGAACCTCTGATCAAATTGAAGTTAATTTCATAGAAATTGGAATTAGAACTCTTTACTTGGATGAAATCTAGACTTTACTTCACAATTTTGGAAAAATCTTAGCCTTCATCTCCTTGTAAATAACCAACCACTCTTCTCCCTCCTTTCTTCCCCAAATTCTTCACTTTCTTCTTGTTAATTCTCCACCCAATTGTGTTCCTCCACTTTAGAATTCCAAGGCTTATATGGGTTTACAAATTTTTGGGTGTTTAATTCTAGTTTTATGAAGTAAAATTTGAGATTCTCCCTCCCTTTTCTTCTAGTCTCTAGCTGACCATGGATGAGAGAAGGGATGAGTATTTATAGTTCCATCTCTTCTTAATTCAAGTTTATAGATTATTTATATAACTATCACGTGAGCTTTTCTATAAATATAAGTGATATTTTTACATGAAATTATCTTGCAGACGAGTCAGTGTACATGTCATATAACAAGAATCTACATATTAGTTTCAACCATAACTGTCAATACCGTTCCGGTCGCCGTTCCGGTCTTTCGATTGGAACGGAACGTTCTGGTTTTGAAGCATTCCGGCGTGCCGTTCCGGTCGCCGTACTGTTTATATATATATATATATGAAAAAAATAAAATATTAATTTAACAAGTATAATGAAAATTCAAGATAAATTAACTTTAAATTATACAATACAAACATAAAGTCAAACAAATATAATCTCAAAATTAGAAAATCTCTAAAATGTGTGCACATCTCAGCGGGGGCTTTGAGATTTGAAAAAAAAGGCAATAATGGATAGATACCTTGTTATTGTTCCAACAAACGAAAAAAGAAAAAAAAAAAAGGACGTCTAATTAATGCTTCATAAATGCTATGAGCTGGATGCATTGCAGCTCTTTAACGTGTTACTTGGGCCGCACCGGTGATCAGGTCATTCACCAGCGCGTCTAAATTGTGCCATGAAGATCCACCTCCCACCTCCATAGCTTTTCTGGCAAGCTCCCCGTAAGGGCAAGTTCAATGGCAAGAGCCATTTTGGAGAGTCAAATCTTTAAAATGGCTCCTTGAATAGTGTGTCTATGGTTTTTTTGATGATGTTTATTCCAATGGTAACAACCATTTTGGAGAGTTATTTTTTTTATATTATTTAAAATATAGTGCAATTATTTTGTATACAATTTATTTATGCAATTAATTATACAATCAATAGAAGTAAGTTATATAATTAAATAATTACTTTTGAAAAACCCTCCAGCAATAAAATTATTATTTTTAATTATATTTAAATTAAAAAAAAAGGAATTTAAATATAATTAAAAGAACCGCAATATTTAAAATTTGAAATTTAAACTACTTATTATATGTTTTTCAAGTAATTTGTATGATTTTTTTATGGTTGTTATATTTGAAGTTAATTAATGTTACTTAGTTTTGAGTGTTAGAAAAACTTAAAAAATAAAATGAATACATTAATAAATAACCAATAAGTTCAAACATAATTAATTAAAATATATTTTATTACAAATAATTCAATCATATTAATTACAAATTAATAACCTTAATTTTTTATGCTAACTATTATTATAATATAATAATAATTATTATTAATTATTATAATTATTATATTATAATAATTATTAGCAATCAAAGCTGTCAATTTTTAGCATGAAATTAGCCCTACCCGTCCATTCCTCTCATTTAGCATCCCACCTGTCCATTCCTCTCAAAGTTAAAAAACAAAAAGCCACCCCATCTCTCAAAGTAAAATCCTACCCTCATCTTTATCTCTTCTCCCTTTGGCCGCCGCTCCCACCCCCCACCCACCCACCCACCCACACACTCTCGTCCACTCCTCTTCAATCGCTGCCCCCACACCCGTCCGTTTACTCCCTTTCACCGTGCCATACTTTTATCTCCTCCACCATTCGTGCATTCAAAGGCTGCTCAGCCATCATGGGCCATGCTAGAATCGGCACTCCTGCACATATGCTTTCCAACACCGAGTTCCATCCACAGTGACTCAGAAAACATTGTTGAGATTTGAGGTGAGCTGATGGAAGAATTATGGAAAATTGATTTGGGGAAGAATTTTTGGGTGCCGGGGCTGTATGTGTGTGATTTAGATCGGAGACGAAATTGACAAATTGAACGGCGTCGTTTTGATTCTGATACCGGAACGACACACCCGGAACGGAACCGAGGCGTTCCGGCCGGAATTTGGCCTGAATTTCCGGAACGGGCCGGAATGAAAACCGAGACAAAACCGACGTCGTTTCATCCCGGTTATCTCACTGGCATGGCACGTTCCGGCCGGAACGGCACGGAATTGATAGCTTTGGTTTCAACTATCCCTCACATCTCAGTTTATCAGAGCAATTGTTTTATTTTATAAAGAAAGGAACATAATATGTATTGGTCTCAATAACTCCAGTTAATATTCAATCTTAATAGGAACAATGCTTTGATGCAATAAATTTTTTATACTTACAACAACTTTATAATTTTCTTTGCAAAATATTTTTGTCCCGTAAATTTTATCTTTATTTTAGATCCAATAAATAAAACATAAATGAATATTAAAAATAAAAAAACTTTTATTAAGAATAAATATATTTTACATGAATAAAACCAGTGCAATGTGTAACCAAATAATTGATTAAATGACAAATTCATTATTTTTCCTCAAATATTTTATTATTTGTTTTAAGGTTTTTTTTCTATTCTTCCAAGTTTAATTGTTTTCAATTAAAGAGGGCCATGTACAATTTAGCTTTCTTATATATATATATATATATAAATTAATGTTTCTATGTAATGTATACTTTAGTGGAAAATAAAAATATATGAGTTAAAAAGAGACTCTCGATATCAATCAACGAGGAATAATTAAAGGAAATTAAATACGTATAATATAAGGTTTTCACGTGATATCAGTATTTGGAGGGGGATATCAATGGTAATTTTTTTATATATATTTATCGCCTAAATGCATGGTATTTGTATTTTTTTGGTCGGCTTTCAGTTCTCAAATACCAGTGAAGTTTATTCTGACGTTCAAAAAACACAAAAGGAAACCATTTTAATTTCTCGGTTTTTGTATCTGTTTTCTTATGTAGATTCTCTTAGCTGTTCATTTCCACTCCTTCCTCTTTACAGTACACACTCTCACAAATTAACAGTGTGTAACCAGAAACCAGAACTAGATGGAATCAAGAAATTTCCTGCGTTTCCTTGCTATCTCTCTCAGTGTATCTCTTGTCTTGTTCTTCACCTGGGTTCATCTCCCCTATGCTCCACAACCAAACACCACCACCGACCTCCTCTACTGCTCCACCAACTCTCCTTGGTGCACCTCCAAGAACCGCTTTCAGTCTATCAGTAAACCATCCACCGCCGATAATATCCTCGAAAAACCACCAAATCCCAAGCACCACAACCACGAGTCAGACACTCCCCATCATCCCCTGGACCCCTTAACAATCTCAGAGATTAACAGAGTCCGTACGATTCTGAAATCACACGCCCTTTTCAGGTCATCGTCTCCCTTTGCTTTCCACTCTGTAGTCTTGGAAGAGCCAGATAAAACACTTGTCCTTCAATGGAAAAAGGGAGACTCCTTGCTGCCAAGAAAAGCAGCCGTAGTGGCACGCGTGGCTGGCAAGTCACACGTGTTAACGGTGGATATAACTACAGGCGAGGTGGCTGTACAAGAAACTGGTTCTCGCTCAGGTTACCCCACCATGACAATAGAGGACATGACATCCTCTACGTGGGCCCCGCTGTCGAACGCTGATTTCAACCGCACAATCATCCAGCGCGGAGTTGATCTTCAGGACCTTGCATGCTTGCCGATCTCTTTAGGTTGGTTTGGTGAAAAAGAAGAGAACAGGAGATTGATTAAGGTGCAGTGCTACTCCATGGAGGGCACTGCAAACTTTTACATGAGACCAATAGAAGGGCTGACTGTTTTGCTTGATATGGATAGTAAAGAAGTGGTGGAGATATCAGATAAGGGGAGGGACATACCTATACCGAAAGCAGCCAACACTGATTATCGCTATTCTGCACAGAAAATCAATCCTGAGATGATGTTTGTCAATCCAATTTCTATCGAGCAACCAAAAGGGCCGAGTTTCACGGTAGAAGATGATCACTTGGTTAAATGGGCTAATTGGGAATTCCACCTCAAACCCGACCCAAGAGCTGGTGTGATCGTTTCACGGGCCAAGGTCCGGGACCCGGATAGCGGGGAGATGAGGAATGTGATGTATAAAGGGTTTACTAGCGAGTTATTTGTGCCTTACATGGACCCCACCGATGCTTGGTATTTTAAGACGTATATGGATGCGGGTGAATACGGGTTTGGGTTGCAGGCCATGCCACTTGACCCGCTCAATGATTGTCCTAGGAATGCCTATTACATGGACGGTGTGTTTGCCGCTGGTGATGGAACTCCATATGTCCGATCACATATGGTTTGCGTGTTCGAGCGTTATGCCGGTGATATTGGCTGGCGGCACTCGGAGAGTCCGATTACGGGTATGGAGGTAAGAAGTTTTGGATCCGAGAATTTAATTAATTTCAAATACAGTGTCTCGTCATTTTTATATAAATTAACTAACTAAACCATTATAGTTCTAGACAGCAACCAATCCAGTAGATTAGATTATTGGTTAACCATTTTATTCATATTTTATCTAGATAGAGTTTCATTTTGAATCGGGTTGAAATTAAAACCGATCAAACCATGAACCTGAATGGAAGCGAACCACATCAAACCCATGTTTACTTGAAGTTCATTCGTTTTATGTTAAATTTAAGCTAAACTTAAAAAAATGATTAATTTATTATTATATTTTTTTTTATCGAAATGATTTTTTTTTGAATTTGGACAATAAACTTGGTACTTTAACATGTTCTCTAGCTATGAAGAACATTTCGGAAATAAAATTATCAAATAAAAGACCACAAAATTCCCTAATTTGCTGACATAAGTTTAGTTATTAACTTATCCAAGTAAGCTGTCGAACGTGTAGATGTGTTCCTGAGCTGTACTCTTTTTTTTTTACCCTCTCCCGTTTGTCGTTTGTATTATGTACGTTATTTCGGCAGATTAGAGAAGTTAGACCGAAGGTGACGCTAGTGGTTAGAATGGCAGCATCGGTTGCAAACTACGATTATATAGTTGACTGGGAGTTCCAAACCGACGGACTAATCAGAATCAAGGTTAGTGGCGACTTTCAATGTCTTTCCCGGGACGGATATCTTATTTCCTGTTGTTTGAAATATTGGTTTTATATGAATATTAGTCCATTTTATAATTTTCTACATGTGAGGGCAAAGTATCTTTCGGTGGTTGGAGTTTTTCTTGATCATCTTCCAACTGTCTTCCACTAGTTGCAGAACGTCACGTTTGAACTTTTATTTGCCATTATAACAACTGCTAATCAAGAAAGCATGCGCAGGTTGGACTTAGTGGTATTTTGATGGTGAAAGGCACCTCTTACGTGAACACGAACCAAGTTCCGGGTCAACAAAATCTGTATGGCACCCTCTTATCGGAAAACGTCATAGGCGTTATCCATGACCACTACATCACATTTTACCTCGACATGGACATAGATGGCTCTGATAATTCCTTCGTCGAGGTGAACATTAAAAAGCAAAAGACCCCGCCCGGAGAATCACCGAGAAGGAGCTACTTGAAAGCTATAAGAAACGTGGCAAAAACAGAGAAGGATGCACAGATTCAGTTTAAACTTTATGACCCATCTGAGTTCCATGTGGTCAACCCGATGAAACGGACTCGGGTCGGAAACCCCGTTGGGTACAAGGTGGTTCCTGCTGGCACAGCTGCTAGCTTGCTAGATCATGACGATCCTCCCCAGAAACGTGGTGCATTTACAAACAACCAAATATGGGTCACTCCATATAACCGGAGCGAGCAATGGGCTGGTGGGTTATTTGTTTACCAGAGCCAAGGTGAAGACACTCTTGCAGTGTGGTCTGAGAGGTATGGATTTCCACTCAAATTAAAAACCAAAATACTACTCTCGCAATTCATCCTTTGAAATCTCCCGTTTTCCAACATTTATTATAATATTTCACTCTTTTTTTCCAGGGATCGTCCAATAGAGAACAAGGACATCGTATTGTGGTACACATTGGGCTTCCATCACGTACCGTGCCAAGAGGACTTCCCCATCATGCCGACTGTATCGTCGAGCTTTGATCTGAAGCCGGTCAATTTCTTTGAGAGCAACCCGATTCTCCGGATACCACCTAACGTTGAAAAAGATTTGCCTGTTTGCAAGCCTGCTGCTTCGGCCTGAACAACTAACTGTTGCTCTTCCGTTTGCATATATATGGCAGTAGCAGAGTGAAAACCGTGAGGTCAGTAATGTAGATGAATATTTCAGAATAACACGCACAAAAAATAATTGGGGCGATCGATTAATCACTGTTTTATGACACCTCTATGAGGCTAGAATAGATGGTATTGTATCAAATTTACTGTGCTTTTTTTTATTATATATATATATATATAAATTAATGTGGATTAAAATATATATTTTTAATTAATTTCATTGATCAACATTAAATTAACTCGAGATTTAACTTCTAAATTTATTTATTTATTTAAGATTATCCTCGTGACTTTTACATGTTACCGATGAATGATCTAAGTTGATGAAATATATTTCATTTCATTCTCAATATTAAATAAAAAAAATACTAATATAAAATTAATTTTAAATTCATTATTATTTTTGAAAATACATTAACAGCACTTTTTTTTTTCATTTGAAAATATTTTTACTTTTAACTCGCTAGATAGCACAAGCTAATGTGATAGTCTGAGCCAATATATTGTTGCCAATTTCACTTTAATTTATTTTAATTTAAAATATTAAAATCATTAACAAATGTTAACTAGCGTTTTTTTGTAATTAATTGAGACATTATTCACTCTTCCCTTTTGGGTCAACGGGTTCCCATCGGGCCTAGTTGGATAGCAAATTATTAATTGAGATTAGGAATTTATAAATAAAATCCACACTAACTATTTACTTCTCAATTTATTAACAAATAACATATCAGATATATTTCTTAAATTTTTTTATTCCCTAATGATAATTGTTTCTATAGCCCACCTCTATTTTTAAATTTGGCACAAAATTTGACTATAAAACGTGATTAGCAATTATTCTGTTTTTGAGGCTGTTTGGGACGGTGGTACAACCGCCGTTTCAGCAAAATTTGATTTTATTTTATTTTAAATGAATTTGTTTTGTGTTTTTAAATCATTTTGATGTGTTGATGTCAAAAATAATTTTTTTTTTAAAATATCATTTTGATGTATTTCTAAATGAAAAGCACTTTCAAAAGCAACCGCAACCGCCCTCCCAAACAGGCCCTTTATCTTGCGAAAAGATCACTACAACGGTGGCAACATCGAAGACGTCTTATCAGTGTCATTTTAGAGTTCAAAACACATCAAAATGAATTTGTGGCTTATATTTGCTATTCAAGTTGTGGAAAAGAGAATAACCTCTATCATGATTGTACAAGACTTGTGAGGTTACAAATTAGCTTCACTTGGAGTCTGTTTGGCTATATGGTGGCTATTGTGGTTGAGATTGAAAAAAAACAGTTTCATGAAAAGTATTTTTAGCTGCGGTTAATAACTGAAATTTTAGTGTTTGGTTAAAACTGTAGTTGAGTTTGAGTTTAATGAAAACAATTTTAGGTGTTTGGTTACTATTTTTTCATATTACTATCAATATTTGAAATTACTTTAAAACACACACACACACACACACACACACACACACACACACACACACACACATATATATATATATATATATATATATATATATATATATATATATATTGTTTTTTAAATATTGTAGATTAAAAATCATAAAAATAAAATATAATTAATAATTCAAGTAAATTAAATACTTGCTTTTATTCTCTTATCAAACTACTTGCAATTCCATAACGAACTAAATTCATACATGAACGCGTCTGCGATTCCTGACTATGTGATCGATGAACAATATTTAGTCAAATATCTTCAAAAACAAAATAAATTATAATAAATATTTTATTTTTATTTTTATTCATAAATATTTTTGAAATACATTTTAACAAACAAACAAACCTCCTCATCCTAATAACCCCAACATCTACGAAGGCCCCCCCTACAATTTACTCACATGAGAGCAAGTACAATGGTAAGTGAGTTTACAAATTAGCTTCACTTGATATAATTGACCCGTGTTTTGTTGTATTATGTGTAGGATTATTTTTTTAATATAAAGAAATATTCAAGCAATGAAAAACTTTTTCTTATTATCATTAAACTCGGTTTAATAAATTATTTTTAAAATTTCAACCCATTTTTTTTTTATCAAACCTAAGTTTTAAATTAAGCTACAAAACATGTGACCTGGCTATAAACTTAACTATATTTTTATTTTCTTTGAAATTATTTTTTATTTAATTATATAACAACAAACTAAACACTTATAAACTCAATATAAACTCAATATATACCAAGAAGTTTATTAAATACCGACATAAACAACAACAAATAAGTTAATTTTTTTTACAAAACTCAATTTTTAATTAACCTAAATGAACCTATTAGACCCACAATCTGGGACATAGATTCCACTTTGTTTAATATTTTTTTTTGAAACTTTTTTTAATTAATTATGTGATTAAAAAATAGTGCACTATCAAAGTTTTGGGATGTTCGTTTGAGAATGAGATAAACCTGCAAAAAAAAAAACATATAATTATGAAATCTAAATTTTAAAGCCACCAAAATGTAAAATTAAAATAAACAAATAAAAAACAGATACTGAATAATAAATTTTCTCTTAAAAATTCTATAAAAAGTTTAAGAGAAAAAACTTGGCAAGCATGTGGGCCTAAATTTTTTTCATATAAAAAACACGAAAAATATAGTAAAAACCTCCACCAATCACCTAATTAACAACCCTATGTTTTAAGGTAGGTTTAGAGAAAAAATCATCGCTATTGGACTGTTTTTTAAAATGAAACTCATTGATACTAAAAACCGTAAATTTCATGCTAAAAAGTGACAATTTTTCAATTTTCACAATTCCTTGCTGTTTCGAGGGAACCTTTTCTCTCATTTCTCAAACTTAGGAATAAATAAATAATGTAGATTAACTTAGTTAAAGCATACTTAGCAGTGATAATATCCTCTCCACACACAAATGATCTCTTTATCTAAACATCAAAAATTAGTTAGAGTTCTTAATGATCAAAATATAAGACACTGCACACAGAATCACGAAGACGACAATCATTAATGATTTATTTATTTATTTATTAACAGACATAATTCTTGATTACATGATTAAAGTACAAAAACACATTAAAAGACTTAGATGTATAATTTTATTTATAAAAAAAATAAAAATATCTTACCCGCGACCAAGCACGGTCACATAACTAGTTTTGCTGCAGGTTGAAATGCTTCAGCGACTGCACAGGACAAATGCAGATTGCAGATCCTTCCACCCTCTAGTAAAGCTCTAAATTACCCAGCCTAGGTGACGGGATAACTATTAAGGGTTCCATTTTCTTGATAACAATGCCATATCTATCTGATAGTTCCAGCACTCCTCCAGCTGGCAGCTTCCACTCAAAGGAGTGCAGCAATGAAGCCTGTAAAAGCATCAGCATCTTCTCTGCTAAAGGGATTCCTGCGCAAACCCTCCTTCCCGATCCAAACGGGAGATACTGAAAATTGTTGCCGGAATAATCAAGTGAGCCAGCAGTGTCACCATTCAAAAACCTCTCTGGTCTGAATTCTAATGGATTGTCCCACAGATCAGGATCCCTTTGAATTGCGTAAACATTCAGAAAAACTGTAGTGCCCTTGGGAACGATATATCCTCCTACCATGCATGATTGCCTTGAAAAACGGGGAACTAAGAGAGGCAGCGCAGGATGCAAACGAAATGTCTCCTTGATCACAGCAGATAAATACCGTAACTTGGACAAGTGGAATTCTTCTACAACGTTGTTCGATCCAACAACTTCCTGTAATTCTTGGTATACCTTTTGCCTCACCTCTTGGTGTTGCATTAATCGTGCCATTGTCCATTCGATCATAGTAGTAGTCGTGTCAGTACCACCCACGAAAATATCCTACATATAAACAATTACATTATTATTGTTAGAGCTAGCTAGATGCACGATTCTGATCAGCAGCAGAGTCATGCAAATTTATGAGTTGCCGATTTAACCTCAAGATAAATACTGTTAAGGAATCATCTTACCTAAAAAATTAAACTGTTAGGTGAGACTCTGAAATATGATTTATATTATTCTTTAACACACCTCCTCAAATGAAAACCTTTTGAGCTTGAAACTTGCACAGACCTATACTACCTTGTGCTTGATTTTTATAAAATAGAATGAAGATAATGAGATTCAAACTCATGACTGCTGGATCAACAAGGTTCTAATACCATGTTAAGGAATCATCTCACCTAAAAGCTTAAACTATTAGGTGAGGTCCCAGAATATGATTTATATTATTCTTTAACAAATACCAAATATCATATTGTTGTTGTTGTTGTTGTTGTAAGCAATATTATCGTATTATTGTTAAGGAAGACACTATACATACAAACAATTGTACTTGAAAATCGTAATTGTCACTAAAAAACTTGTATGTTTTGTTTTATGTTTAGAAATTGATACTCCACTTAATTTTAACATTAAGGAACTTATGCATATTTTTTTTCATGCTCGATATAATATGGATTTGAATGAGGCTCATGCTATGTTTAGCTGGTCTTGGAGATTTTTGATGCTTGTAGTCCATATATATGTTTCCAAGACAGACTTGTGACTTGTGAGTCCTCAATATATGTTCCCAGAAAATGGTACTTTAGTTTTATCTACCAGTCAGACCTAGAAACATGCAATGCATTGGGTTTAAAGCATAAATAAGAACTGGGATTTAACCATTCCATATATACTTTCTAAGAAATTTTTAAAAAGAAGAGAATCAAAATAGTCATACATACCATTAGAATGGCTTTGACTTGGTCCATCGTAATTGATGTTGCAGGATCTTCATGCTTGTTAAGATCCAAGAGAATCTGCAGGAAGTCTTTTCCCTCATCCATATGTGCCTTTTCTTCATTCGAACGTTGCTCGATTGCATATTGAAGAAATTGATCCATAGTTACTGCTAATCGCTTTGATCGTCTCTCTATACCTTGCAAGTCAAACCTAGCCAGCACGGGGAAAAAATCCGAAACATTAGGTTTTCCTACTAGCACCATCATCTCTGCTGCATGACTCCTGAACTTTGCAACGAGATCAGTCCATTTCTCTCCTTGGATTGTGCCACCCCCCAACAAAATCCCCAGGACAGCATTTATGCTTGTTACATATGCCAATTCACCAAAGTCTACAGGGCTGCCGATTTTATTATACACATCTCTAATAGCCTTTTTAACCTCCCGTTTTCTCAGTTCATAAGAAGCATCAAGGCTTGCATTACTTAGCATTTCGCGCACGAAAATCTTGCGCATCTTTGTCCAGGGAGGTCCATAAGAGGACCAAGCGATATCATTTCCGCCGTACGAGAACACCAGGGCGGAAATAGGTGGATCTCGATTGGCAAATATGGTATCCTTGTCGCGAACAATTTCTTTGGCTAGCGGTGGTGAGCTAACCACCATACACAATTTGTTTCCAAGTCTTAGCTTGTAGATAGGTCCATAGACCCCGGCTAGTTCAGTGAACTTCTTGTGGAGGTCATAGCCAAGAAGTGGAAGGTATCCAACTAATGGCAACCCACGAGGACCTGGCGGAGATGGAGCGGCGACTGCCTTCTTTGGTTTGATGTTGCTCCACAAGAACCAGAAAATTGTTATCATGGCGACTGCCATGATGAGAACTGTTCTAAACAGTTTCTCTCTCTCGTTGCTAGCATCCCACCACCGTGACCACAAGCCAGCGACCACCGTGTTCAGCATCTCGGTATTCTCAGGTGCAAGGAAATGTAGCAGTGAGACCTATAATTAAGGATCTTGATATGGATTATAAGAAATTTTGATCTCAACGGTAGAAAAGATATGGGAAATCAATATCTGACTGTAATTATATTGACTTTCTATCGTTTTAATTTCATGATTTTCTAGCCAATAAAATGGCGAGTCCTTTCAGATCTTATATCGATGTGGGGAACAAAGCTTTTTGTAACATCGAAAGTATTCTATATAGGGTGTTGTCACCTAACCTTTCACTATATTTTTTAAAGATTTTTTTATTAAAATAAACAATAGCAAAAAAACAAAATAAAAATAAAAATATATTTTTTTATGTATTTGCGTATTTTCAGCAGTCTAAAAAAAATTCAAATTTTTAATAGGCGTTTGACTTTTACACCTCATTTTGACGTTGATTTTTTTTTTCTATTTTAAAAAGAACCCATAAAGAACTAGAAAAATAAAAGATTCTATTAAATAGCCTTACAAGATTAAATATATTGATTTTTTCAGTTTTGTTTTTAATTATTATTTATAATTCTTTTTAGTTATTAACACATGGAGTTCTCAATTTATTTGATTGTATTTACTCATATTTTTTATTAACTATAAAAAAATATTATTTATAATTTTTTCATATTAAAAAATATCTAATCCACGGCGAAATTTATCCATCAATCCATTGAAGTTGAAACTATCAATGAATATTATAGATATTTTTGCAATGATATATACAACGATCAATAATTTTGCAGAATTAATTATAAAAATGAAATAAAAAGATTGCGAGATATTTTTGAGTCTACCATAGTAAAAAAAAAACATCATGTTAAAAACATTTGACTAAGACTGTGATTGAAATTAATTTTATAAATTATTCTAACTAGATAATTTGTTCATCCTATTTTTTTCTTGTTTATAAAAATGTTAAGCCTTGCTCTATTCAACTTTAATCACTCAAAGCATCATCGTCATGGCCGTACACCGAACATTAAAAGAAGACGGAGAAAGGTGTGAAACCCAAAAGGACCACACAAGCGAAACGACGACGCAGGGGGGGCCCGAGGCTAGTGAAGTTGACAAGAAAGGACGGAGGAGATGAGGATGTATTTTGGTGGCCGTAAAAACACAACAATTCTTTTTTATCTGTGGAGAAGAGGAAAAACAGAGATTGCAACCCAATCGGACCGCACACATCGTTCTCGTGGCAGCCAAACTGACAACTCCACTCTCCAAGTGGTGCCTACCTATTGAATGCTGAGAGATGCTTTCCGCCCCAGTTTTGACTGCACAAAACCAAACGAGGACCCTTGCCCACGAAAATGCATGAAAAAACACCAACTTTTTCATCCACAAAATGAATAAACATGCCAATCAGAGAGAGAGAGAGAGAGAGATCTTAGTTAAGGTGAATGAGAGAGATGGCTTCTCTCCACCGAAACGTTCCTGCAACAAAGATCCCAATCTCCATCGGAACCATATTCAAAAGCCACAAATTTCTTAGCCTTAATTAGATTTTTCCTGGAGCACACACACATCCTCTCTCTTTTATAGTGTGGGTAGTGTTGAAAATACCAAACATTTGAGTATTTGCGTTGATGGTGTTCAATGCACATTATTCTGGGTACAGCGGGAGATTACAAGCTTCAACTATTTTATTCCAATAAGGATTAAAAAAACTATATCAATAAAGATTTTTAAAACCCTATTCTATCAAATGGCTGACGTTATTGTTTGGAATTCTTGAGTGATGAATCGTAGAGACATAAGGCGTGCTATTAGGAAACCGATGTTATCAAATGGCTGCTGTTTTTCATGTTATTAATCCACCCTTACACGTGCCATTTATATAATAGTGGGTGAGAATTATTCTGGAAAGCAGATGATGCACAGGTATATGGAGAATCATCGTTTTGATTATTGCAAGTACATCTTCTGCAATCTACCGGTAGAGAGCTGGGTTGGATAATCTTGGTGTTGGAGTTGCTAGAAGAGGGTTCTTCAACTTCAAAACAATCCCAAACTTCTCCGTGAGATCCACTTTCTCACCTGCAGGTAATTTCCAATCAAAAGAATGCAGAAGCGTAGCAAGGAAAAACAGAAACATCCTCTCAGCCATTGCTATCCCAGCACAGATTCTCCTTCCGGACCCAAACGGGAAATAATTGAAGTCCCTTCCACTGTAGTCAAATTTACTGTTCAAGAACCTCTCCGGTTTAAATTCAATTGGGTTTTCCCAAATTGAGGGATCCCTGTGCACTGCCCATACATTGATAAAAATCCGAGAGCCCTTTGGAACAGAGTAACCTCCGATAGTGCAAGTTTCACTGGGGCAATGAGGGATTAGCAGTGGGAGAACCGGGTGCAACCTCAATGTTTCTTTCATGATGGCATGCAAGTATGACAATTTGTAAATGTGAGACTCCTCTACCATGTTGTCCTTGCCAACTACGTTGTCCAGTTCATCTTGAGCTTTTCTCATCACTTCTGGCTTGTTCATAACTTCAGCAATGGCAAACTCAATTGCGTTAGAGGATGTGTCTGAACCACCCAGAACCATATCCTGTCATTGAGTAACCAAATCTTTTAATTAATTGCTGTGGCAATCGCAAGCGTATCTGATAATTCATAATCATAATGACTGTTATCAAATAAAAGAGAAAAGAATACCATAAGCAAGGCTTTGATGTGGGTCATCGTTAATGGTGTCTTGACATCCCTCTCATCTTTCACTTTCAACAGAAACTGCAGAAAGTCCTTACACTCACTGCTACTATCCCCTAACGCATCAAAATTCAATTGTTTTTCAATCATCCTGTCAAAAATCTGATCAAATATTGGAGCCAAACCACTCATCTTTCTTGCCAGGCCTTGCAAATCGAATCTGGCCAAGGCAGGAAAGAAATCTGAAATGTTTGGCGCCCCCAGTAATGCAGTCATGTCCGCCACAACCCGCCTAAATTCAGCACCTAGTCTACCCCTTTCCTCACCCTGGACCGTTCCGCCCCATAACATGCTCGTTACAACATTCAATATTGTCAGAAAAGTTTGCTCTCCCACGTTGATGGGTGACCCGGCCTTGCTATAGATGTAAGCAACGGTGTTTTGCACTTCGCGGCGGCGAAGCCCGTAAACCGAGTCTATCGTTGAGTTGCTGAGCATTTTGAGGACACAAACTCTTCTTAGCATCCTCCACTCTGGCCCATATGGGCTCCAAGCTATATCTAACCCACCGTAGGCTGCTATCCGGGCAACAGCCGGCACATCGCGGTTAGCAAATGTTATGTCATGGTCCTTAAGAACTTCGCGAGCCAAATCAGGGGAGCTCACTATGATGCCAAGCTTGGAACCAAGTTGCAGCTTCAGGATTGGTCCGTAAGAGCGGGCTAGCCCAGCAAAGTATGTGTGAAGATCCGGGTCTAGAGAAGCTAGATTGCCAATCAATGGGAGGCCTCTTGGACCCGGGGGTAGCGATGAACTTCCCTTCTTGGATTTGACACGGATCCATGCATACCAAGCAATAGCGAAGAGAGCCATGAAAGTGACTATCGTACTTGCAGAAGCATCCATATCAAGATTTTCAAGAAAATTCGACAGGGGGGTCATGGTGTTCGATAACAACAAGGGAGATGAATTTCAGAGAAAGGGAGGAGGTGGTGGTGGTCTTTATGGATACGGAACGGGTACTTATGGTTCGACAAGGAGGTGGTGGAGGCCACATCAATATTTTATCTCCACTGAGAATGATGGGATTTCACATCAAGATGAACATGTGGCCTTCCAAACTCCTTGCTGGCGAAAGGTTTATAAAAAGAAAAATAAATTCAGAGACAGGCGACAAGAGATTGAACAGTTGAAATTTCGGGGAAAACAAACCCTATGGTAAACTAGAATTAAAAAAGAACTTAGGGTGATTGACATTGTTTCTTTCGATGCTTAACCCGAGGGGGTTATATATTTTGAATTTGATTATATTTTACAATGAATGTAAACAATCTCAACTCTAAAAATTGAATCTTATTTGGCGTATAGAATCTCTCCGGCCGGCCAGTGCCTGCCTGACTGGATATTGATTCAGCAGTCATCATCTGAGATTTTAGCACTTGGCATGATATCACCAGATATATACCAAACAAGTCAAAATCATGATGCGTCATATAGTCTCACGCCACACATGAGTGATATACCAAACAAAGTGGTGTGATAATGGAGGCTGTGGCTGGCGTTATACGAAGAAAAAAGAAGAAGCACAATAATTGCTACTAGGCAACAAGAAACATAATCCCTACTGAAAATCAAACCGTCAATTTTTTTTATTCTTCTGATATAGTTTAAATTTTTTGGTTTATTTCCATTTTTATTAAATAAGAGAAGGGAAAACTTGGTTAACGTAAACAAATAATAATAAAAAACTAAATTATTTTTTGTTTTTTAATTAAAAAAACAAATTGTACTGAACCGAGCAGAAATAGGCCAGTTTAAACCGGGTCTGGTTCGGTTGCGGTTTTTTTGAATTTTTTTTCAATTTGGTTATTTTTATTTAAAAAAACTAAGCCGAACCGAAAATACTTACCTCTAGTTTCATACTTGAGGCGTGAATGTGGGCTTGTCGAACCACGTTAAAAATTGAGTTTGCAATCTCTCCTTCCTATCCTTTTACTTTACACAATTTAATTTTGTTATTGGTTAATTATTTGTTTGAATTAATTGCATTATTTATTTTTATTAGTGGAACAACTAATTCACCTTTTTTTGGTGTATTATTGTCTTAATCCTAGAACAATACTTTTGTCCCTTATTATTTAATATTTGAGATTGTGATTTACATGTAAAGTGTTTTTTTAATATTAAATAAACTTGTTCTCTTTAAAAAAAAAAAACAAAAAAAAAAAAACTTTTTTTAAAAAACACATTAAAGATTTTTTATATTGCATATTGCCAAGTCTCTCTAATAAAACTCATATTTGTATAAAATAATAATAAAATACATGGCATGATTTAGTATTTTTTAACACCAGAATTCAAGAAAAAAAATTTCACATGCATTTCTGAATTTAATATCAAGTTTATTACATCCATATATAAGAACTTGACCTATATTTTAGAAACAACAAAAAATTAATTTGTTTATTCTAATATGAAGCATTATGAAATTATAAATAGACAATGTACAGAGCAATGCAAAGATGTACAATGAAACCAAGATCAGTGGCGTTTTCAACACTCATCGTTGATGCATCCCAAGTTTGCTTCTCAAACATTCAAATTTAGGGTGTTTGGAAAGAGTTGAAAGTGTCCATCGTTCAATAAAAATCATTTGAAAGTGGAAAGCAATGCAAAGATGTACAATGAAATAAGTTTTTAAGCAATGAAGCTTTTTGTAGCATCGAAAGTAGTTCTAGATAGGGTGTTGTCACCTTAACTAGTTCAACAAGGATTTAGGATCTCCACTTAATCTACCAATTCCCTTCTTTAAATTGATGATGTTTTTAAACACTTGGTTTAGCAATGAAAAGCTCTATTTTAAAGTGTGACTAAATTCTTATGCCTCATGAACTATTACAACTCAAGTTCTATATTTTCTTTCTTTGTGAATGTTATACAAGTCCTCGATATTATTATTTTTTTATTCAAGGAAATCATATCCTCGAAAAATGTATTTTGTGAAAACCAATTACTTCTTCGAACTACATAGATCTTCTGCAATCTACTGGTAGAGAGCTGGGTTGGATAATCTTGGTGTTGGAGTTGCAACAAGAGGGTTCTTCAATTTCAAAACAATCCCAAACTTCTCCGTGAGATCCACTTTCTCACCTGCAGGTAATTTCCAATCAAAAGAATGCAGAAGCGTAGCAAGGAAATACAGAAACATCCTCTCAGCCATTGCTATCCCAGCACAGATTCTCCTTCCGGACCCAAATGGGAAATAATTGAAGTCACTTCCACTGTAGTCAAATTTACTGTTCAAGAACCTCTCCGGCTTAAACTCCATTGGGTTTTCCCAGATTGAAGGATCCCGGTGTACCGCCCATACATTGATAAAAATCCGAGAACCCTTTGGAACAGAGTAGCCTCCGATAGTGCAAGTTTCACTGGGGCAATGAGGAACTAGCAGTGGGAGAACCGGGTGCAACCTCAATGTTTCTTTCATGATGGCATGCAAGTATGACAATTTGTAAATGTGAGACTCCTCTACGATGTTGTCCTTGCCAACTACGTTGTCCAGTTCATCTTGAGCTTTTATCATCACTTCTGGCTTGTTCATAACTTCAGCAATGGCAAACTCGATTGCGTTAGAGGATGTTTCTGAACCACCCAGAACCATATCCTGTCATTGAGTAACTAAATCTTTTAATTAATTGCTGTGGCAATCGCAAGTGTATCTGATAATTCATAATCATCCTGACTGTAATCAAATAAAAGAGAAAAACATACCATAAGCAAGGCTTTGATGTGGGTCATGGATAATGGTGTCTTCACATCCCCCTCATCCTTCACTTTCAGCAGAAATTGCAGAAAGTCCTTGCACTCACTGCTACTCGCCCCTTCTCTATCCCCCAACGCATCAAAATTCAATTGTTTTTCAATCATCCTGTCAAAAATCTGATCAAATCTTGTAGCCAAACCACTCATCTTTCTTCCCAGGCCTTGCAAATCGAATCTGGCCAAGGCAGGAAAAAAATCTGAAATGTTTGGCGCCCCCAGTAATTCAGTCATGTCCGCCACAGCCCGCCTAAATTCAGCACCTAGCCTACCCCTTTCCTCACCCTGGACCGTTCCACCCCATAACATGCTCGTTACAACATTCAATATTGTCAGAAAAGTTTGCTCTCCCACGTTGATGGGTGACCCCACCTTGCTATACATGTAAGCAACGGTGTTTTGCACTTCACGGCGGCGAAGCCCGTAAACCGAGTCTAACGTTGAGTTGCTGAGCATTTTGAGGACACAAACTTTTCTTATCATCCTCCACTCTGGTCCATATGGGCTCCAAACTATATCTAACCCACCATAGAATGCTATCCGGGCCACAACAGGCACATCGCGGTTAGCAAATGTTATGTCATGGTCCTTAAGAACTTCGCGAGCCAAATCAGGGGAGCTCACTATGATGGCAGGCTTGGAACCAAGTTGCAGCTTCAGGATTGGTCCGTAAGTGCGGGCTAGCCCAGCAAAGTATGTGTGAAGATCGGGGTCTAGAGAAGCTAGATTGCCAATTAATGGGAGGCCTCTTGGACCCGGGGGTAGAGATGAACTTCCCTTCTTGGATTTGACACGTATCCATGCATACCAAGTAATAGCGAAGAGAGCCAAGAGAGTGACGATCGTGCTTGTAGAAGCATCCATATTAAGATTTTCAAGGAAAATCGACAGGGGGGTCATGGTGTTCAATAACAACAGGGGAGATGAATTTCAGAGAAAGGGAGGAGGAGGTGGTCTTTATGGATACGAAATAGGCTCTTATGGCGTCATATAGTCTCACGCCACACAAGTGTGATATATCAAACAAAGTAGTGTGATAATGGAGGCTGTGGCTGGCGTTATACGAAGAAAAAAGAAGAAGCAGAATAATTCTAACTAGGCAACAAGAAACATAGTCCCTACTGAAAATCAAACCGACGACGGATTACTCCAACTGAACAACTTGGTTACGAGCACATGACCAAAGCTAATGCCCACGCAACCACATTGTTCTACAGTTCTTTTCAACAAGTTGGCACTGTCTGTGGAATGCGGTGCTTCAGTAACCCAAAAAGCAGAAGCCAGCAAACAAAAAGCAGGAACAGGTCACAACCGCAGCCTGAAACGATATACTTTCAGACTCCCGGGAGAAGAGAGCTGTTGCAGGTTCAGAAAAAAGCAAGAGATTCTTTTACAAAATACCAGAAGGTAAAAAGATTCTCTACATTCTTCATATTGTATGGTGTTCTAGATACAACATTATATACTCAATGATCCTAGCTATCTTTTATATACACAAGTTGAAGGACTACCTCCGCAATCAAGGACCACTAACACAATTAAGAATATCAAATTTAGATGCAGAAAGGGGCATCAGGATAAACCACATTTGAGCCAACAGCAGTGTAGTTTTTTTGGTCAGAAGTGATTAACAAAGATGGAGATTTGAGGTAAATTAAAATGTATAGGATGAATGCAAGCCTTTCTGTTAAAATGTAGATGTTAGTTTGTCATTAACCAAGAATAGAAACTGGTGTAATAGTCCGTAAAAGTAGAGTTGTATTTTAGCTAGTTTAACATTGTAATTATTCTATATATAACCCCAAATGTAACAACATCAAAAATCAATTGTATATACTGAAAGAAATTAATTGTATTTCAAATTTTAAAATGGTATCAGAGCAAATCTCGAATTTCTTTTGAATCGTATTTTTTCTTCTTCTTTCTAGTTTCAAAACCCATATATTAATTGCTACAGTACGTGTTTGTTCACCGGAGTTACTGTTCACCAAAAAACCAGAAATTTATCGCAACATTCAAAAACCCAGAAACCCATCAAAAATTCATCATTAAACGCAGAAATCAACACTCATTCAACCCAGAAATCAACACCCATCAAACCCATAAATATCACCCATTTAGCAACCATTAAACCAGAAATCAAACCCAGAAATCAACACCCATTCAACCTAGAAATTGTAGCAGAGCGAATCTCGAAATTTTTTCCCTTCGAATCGTATTGCTATTATTATTTTTTTCTCTTCTCTTTCTGGTTCAAAACCCAGAAATTAATCTCTACAGTGCTTGTTCATCAAACCCAGAAATCACCCATACCCACAGGAAAAAAAACCCATATTTTCCCGGAAAAACCCATACTTTCCCCAGAAACCCAAATTTTCCCCCAGAAACCATTTTTTCTCGAATTTATTTTTTTCTTTTTCGAATCGAATTTATTTTTTTATCCCCGTAGGCTACAGTGCCAGTATTATTGTTTGTAGATCGAATTTACTCAATCCCGAACCCAGAAAACATAGGAATTAGAGAAGGGAATGTAACATACCTCTTCAGTCACAAACTCATTTTTAGACACAGACACATACACAAACCCAGAACCCAGAATTGTATTGCCCAAACGACATCACCTAATATTGTTTAGCATGTTCGAAGAAGCCAAATCCCGAGGCAACGCGGCCTTCTCAGCAGGAGATTATGCTGCTGTCGTCGAACACTTCACAGACGCCATCCCCCTTTCCCCAACTCAACCCATTTTTTTTTTTTTGAATGTGAAGTTTGGAGGGCCAAATTCAGGGGACGTCATGGAGATTCCAGAGGAGACGTCAACTCCTCAGTCCTCTGCGTTAGAGAGGAAAAAGGATAAGAAGATGGAGGAGAAGGTAGTGGAGCCAGAGCTAATGAAAATAAAAGAGGAGGCCAAGGGGAGGAAACCTCAAGCAGTGAAAGAGAAGGAGTTGGGGAATGTTGCATATAAAAAAGGAGTTGAAATAATTAAGAGCAAAAACATAAAAAAAGAGTCTACAATTGTGAGTTCTTTGCTTAACTTAATTACAAATAAATTATATATAGGTTAAATATAAAGTATTATTCTATCCTTAATAAATAAGACTAAATAAGTCAACATAATTATCATTTAACATTTTCCCTCAAACTCATAATGCGTCAGCTACAATCATCGAGAGTTTGCCAACTAGAAAACGAAAACGAGAGATGGGATGCGTCTTGGTGATAAAATCTGCATTCTGCAAGGCAGAAGGAACAAGAGGCAAAATAATGGTGCCGTGCTTGAGATGATGACGAGTAAGATGACAATCAATCTCAATGTTCTTAGTGCGCTCATGAAAAACCGAGTTGTGAGCAATCTGAATAGAACTCTGGTTGTCACAATACATAGGAGTAGGATGAGCAAAGGAAACTCCCATATCAACAAGTAACCATCGTAACCAAACAATCTCTTTGGTAGTAGATGCCATGGCACGATATTCTGCTTCGGTGGATGATTGAGAAACAATAGATTGTTTCTTGCTCCTCCAAGAAATAAGAGAATCACCTAAAAAGACATAGAACCCAGTAACAGACTTGCGATCTGTAGGATTACTACCATGATCAGCATTAGAGCATGCACGCAACTCCAAGGAAGAGGTGGATGAAAGTAAAAGACTCTAGAAAATTGTACCCCGAAGATATCTTAAAATCCAAAGAACAGCTGCCCAATGAACAGTAGTAGGAGAAGCAACAAACTGACTAACAATATGAACAACATATGCAATATCTGGACGAGTAATAGTGAGATATATCAAACTCCCAACAATAGTTTGGTATAAATTAGGATCTATCAAAGGTGTACCATCAGAAGAAGAATACCTTGCGGTAACTTCAATAGCATCTACAGTCTTGTTATCAGTAAATCTAGCCCGCTCAAGAATATTTGCAACATATTTTGACTGAGAAAGAAGATAACCTCTAGGTGAGTGTGTTACCTCAATACCCAAGAAATATCAAAGATTACCCAAATCCTTCATTGCAAATCGTCTTGCCAACTCTGTCTTTAAAACCGAAATATCAACAATGTCATCACCAGTAATAATCATGTCATCAACATATAAAGACATAATGATACGACCTGCATCAGTGCACTTAATAAAAAGAACAGAATCATAACTGCTAGAAACAAAGTCAAGAGACGAGATCACAATAGAGAATTTCTCAAACCAAGCACGGGGTGCTTGTTTGAGACCATATAGTGCTTTCTTAAGCTTACAAACATATCCAGAGTCATGTGAAATACCAAGAAGGGGTGCCATATAACATCTTCTTGAAGATCTCCATTCAAGAAGGCATTTTTAACATCAAGTTGAGAAATATGCTACCGACAAATAGAAGCTTCAACAATAAGAGTACGAATAGTAGTCATTTTTGCAACCGGGACAAATATCTCCTCATAATCCATACCATATTGTTGAGAGTATCCTTTTGCAACCAACCTAACTTTATATCGCTCAATAGACCCATTAGAATTAGTCTTGATGTTATACACCCAACGACAACCATCAACACTTTTACCAGGAGGAAGAGGAACCATATCCCAAATATTTGTCTTATGCAAAGTTGAAAGTTCCTCATCCATAGCTTGTTGCCAAAGCGGATCAAGAATTGCCTTTTTATAGGAAGAGGGTTCAATGAGACAATGAATAAAAGCTAAAAAGAAAGTAAATGATGAAGAATAACAAGAATAAGCAAAATTTGGTAGTTTTGTGGACTTACAAATGCAGATAGATTGGCGTGTAGGTGGATCCATAATCTCAGATGAAGCTTGAGGGGTTGTAGATGAGAATGGAGCTTCAGATGTGTCAGAGAGTAAAGTACCAGTACCTGCAAAGTTATGAGTACAAATTGATCGAGCATGAGGAAAGGTATCATTACCCGAATCCTCAGAAAATGGATCTATACGAATAAGATTAGTTTTAGTCAGGCTATGAGTAGTGGATGGAATAGAAAAGAAAGATATATGCTCAAGGAAGACAACATGACGAGACACATAAAGTTTTTGAGTTACTGGATCAAAACAACGATACCCCTTTTTACCTTCATCATAACCTTAAAAAACACAAATAGCGGATCGAGAGGATAGCTTACTACGCTCTACATGAGGACGAAGAACGAAACAAGTACAACCAAAGACTCTAAATGATGAATGATCAAGGACATAGCCATATAATTTTTCAAAAAGAGATAGACCCGAACTATGAGAAGATAGAATCGTATTAATCAAACTTACAACAGTAAGAACAACTCCTCCTCAAAACTCACTAGGAACAAAGGCAAACGACAAGAGAGAACTAGCAATTTCGATAATGTGCCTATGTTTTCTTTCAGCAACACCATTTTACTCAGGAGTATATATACATGAAGTTTGGTGGATGGTTCCATCTAAGGCAAGCTATTGGCAAAATTTATTAGAGGTGTATTCCCCACCCAAATCAAACCTAAAGCATTTGATCACAGTAGAATGTTGAGTTTTGATAAGAGCTCGAAAAGATGCATATATCTCAAAGAATTCAGAACGATGTTTCATTAAATAAACCCAACAATAACGAGTATGATCATCAATAAAAGAGACATAATATCGAGACCCTTCTTTTGTGGCAACAGGAGAAGGTCCCCATATATCAGAATGAATCAAATCAAATGGTGAGGATGAAATAGAAATACTTCGATTAAAAGGTAAAATGAATTTTTTTGCCAAGTTACATCCACTACAATCAAAAATGTAACAAGTTTTCAAATTTCCTAAAGCTCATTTGATTGCCAAAAATCTCAAACGAAAGACGAAACATGACCTAGATGGGAATGCCATAAATAAAAACTAGAATTTGAAACACTCAAACAAAAAGAGGACAAGTCAACAGTATTGGTAGCAGCAACAACAACAACAACTGGCACTTTTAACTCATCCAAAACATATATTCCATTCTCTCTATGGCCTATCCCAATCAGCTTCTGAGACTGTAGATCATGTACACAACAAAAAGAACCAGAAAATAAGACTAAATAATCACCAGAATCACATATTTGACCAACAAATACAAGATTCAATTTAAGATTTGGAATAAGATAAACATTAGGGAGAGATAAGTGAGGTGTGACGACAGAACCAACACCTGTTAAGGGCATAGGAGTGTCATCAGTAGTCATAACAGGTGTCATTACCCAATTTTGGGTCATTCCCCAAAACTACCCGTAAATAACAAAAATAAAATAAAATAAAAAGGGCTAGTGTCGGTAGGAAAATCAGGGTGAAATTTTGATTGTTTTCGAGAGCTCGACCGAACCTCTTTTGTGCCAATAAATGAAGGAAAGTGCAGATTCAAGGCTAAAGTAATTTATTATCGGATAAATTTACGTAAAATTAAGTCGAAAGATATGATCATATTTTTATGGGTCGATTTGATTTAATCGTTGGTTGATTTAAAAGTGTTATTATGTTTGAGAATTAATTTAGGGTCCAATCGAAAGATTTAATTAAGTGCAAGGGCTTGATTATTTTTTTAATCGGCCAAATTAATTTTATTAAGGACTTAATCGATGAGAAATCAAGTTTTTTTAATTTAATTCAGGTTCAATTGATGAGATTGAAATTTTCGGAGACCGATTTGAATTTTTTCAAAGCCAATTATGCTAAATCGGGGGCCAAATTGAACAAATTAAGAGTCTAATGGTTAATTGAGGGTCAAATCGCACAAATCAGAAATCAAGGACCAGAATAAAAAAGGCGCGCGAGGCTAAGGTTACTCTCGAAATTTTGACAAGGATGCAATTGTACAAAATTGAAAGTTTAAAGCCAATTGAGGTTTCGATTGGAACAATTATAAAGAGGGGGGCCAAATCAAAATTTTGCCCTCTGCAAAATCATTTGAAATTTGCAAGCGTGCCTGCACTGTTTAGTCACCTGAATAGTGCAGGGCACGCCTCTGCGATTTCAGGCGGCGGCAACCCATCGGTGCACGCCAGGGGCAGCCGAAGGGTTGCCTCCGGCCTATAAAAGGCATGCCCATGCATGTAGAGTGGGGAACAAAAAAAAAGAACAGACAGGGGAAGCGAAACAGAAGAGAAACAGAGGAGAAAGAGGGAAGAATTCACGTAAAAAAACTCCAATTTTTTTTACACCAGTCCAGTATCACCAGTTTCTTTCTTTTCTTTTCTTTTTCCTCTCTTCTCTCTCGGTCAGTCGACCGTCTTCTCTCTCTAAAACCAGAGGAGCCTCTGTCTCTTCTCCCTCTCGGCCAGCCAACTCAGGCCACCGTTCAATCACCCATATCCCTCCTCATCACCACCGGCAGCCTCCCCTCAACTCCAGCATCTCAGTCATCTTCTCCGTTGAAGAAACGGTGACAGTCTCGACGACAGCAAACCAACCCGTGCACTTTCCGGCGCCCATTTCGGCCACCACATGCCCCCATTTCCGACGCCACCATGACCAGAAGAACCACCTCGACGTCCTCTATACAACGGTGTTAACAGGTACACCATTCGTCACACTCGAAAATCTCCCATTTTTACTGTTCATCGTCTCCTACATGTAACCCCGATTTACTGTTCACCGTGAACAGTAACTGGGTCGGGCTGGGCTTGGTGCCCGGCCCGACCACTAAATGAGACTGGCTTCCAGCCGTCTGGGCTGGAAGCCGAGCCCGAGGGAAAGACGGGCTTCCGGCCCAGATGGACCGAAAGCCCAGTCCAAGAATAAAATGGGCCGAAACCCGTCCTTAGAATAAGCGGGCCGAGGCCCAGTCCCAGGTTATGTGGGCCGCGAGCCCAGTCCCAGGTAGGCTGTGAACCCAGCCCAGCGAGTGGGCTGGCAGCCTGGCCCATCAGGGCGGGGCAACTAGCCCACCATCAAATAAATAAATAAATAATAAAAAAAAAAGAAAATATAAAAATACAAAAAATACAAAATTTGTAAAAAAATATTTTTTTAGTTTTAAAAAAAGATAAAATGTGTTGTTTTCTTGCATACGGCCAATACACTAGCATCTTTTAAAAATTCTTTTTCTTTCAAAAAATATATATTATTTATGAGTTTGAAGAAAAAATGTGTTCTAGCATGGATTTCGCAAAGAAAAATCATTTCTTACATCTTGAGATTTTACAACATGTTTGTAAAAATCCAAAGGGTATTGGCCAATATTTCAAAAATATTAAAATCTTATTTTTTGGGAATTTATTATTCACTGTCGGTGTTTGGATAAATAAATCCTAAGGGGTCAATATCCAAAATATTCGGCGGGGATAGTATGCTATTATTCACTGTCGGTGTTTGGATAAATAAATCCTAAGGGGTCAGTATCCAAAATATTCGGCGGGGATAATACACCACCATCATTTAACCAACATATTTTTTGAAAGATCAAAACCATAACAAATCATAAGCCAACCAAAACGTCAAGCAGCTTACCTTAGGTAGGGCGTATTAGGGGTGCTAAAACCTTCCCTTTACGCAACCAGTCCCTTACCTTAGAATCTCTGAAAGACCAGTTTTAGGTTTCCTAGTAACCATAATACTAGGTGGCGACTCCTTTTTTCATGAAAATAAAGATTAGACCCTTACATTGAATCCCCCACTCACGGGGAGGGTCGCCACGACGCCGCGCTCTCGCGATAGGGTGCGACAACAGGAATGGAGGACAAAAGGGACACAAAGGTAAAAGATAAGGAATCTGGAGACATATGATAGGACGCACCAGAATCCAGGACCCATTCAGAGTGTGACATACCTGAGTAACTTTGAGGCAATTGACCTATGGAAGGAGAAGCAGACATAGCTTATGGCTGCAAGGAGAGAAACTTCTGAAATTGGTCAGCCAAAGTATTAGGATCGGTAATAGAGCCTGAGAAAGCTACTGCTGCAGTGTTGTGATGTGGTGGTTTATAACCCTGAGGTGGTCTATGAGTATTAGATTGTGACTGACTGCCAAACTTCCAAGCTTGATTTTGATGTCTCAACTTAGGATAATGAGCCTTCCAATGACCTTTATGCTTACAGAAACTACACTCATCGAAGTCAACCCTTGTGTAAAACTTGTTTTGATGATTAGAGAATGGCTTAGAATGTACTGCTTGTACAGAAGGATTCGAAGCAGAAAGAATTCCCTTTTCAGAATAAGACTGAAGACGTATTTCTTCAGCCAATAACTCACTGACAATAGAGTCAACAAAAGGCAATGGAGAACGATGCAGAATTGAACCTCTAAGTCCTTCAAAATCACTGTGAAGTGTTGTTAAAAACTGTACCAATTGTTGTTGCTCTCTACGCTCAATATAGACACCACATGCCTTTAATTCTGCTAATTCTGTAAGAGCCAATTGATCCCAAAGATCTGTCATAGCAGAATAAAACTCTTGAATACTCATATTCTTCTGATGAAGAGCTCGTATGTCATTCTTTAATTGATATTGTTTTGCAAAATTTGATTGTGTGAATAACCTTTGCAGATGATCTCAAACCTTTTTTGCTGTCTCATCATACCTATCGAATGCTCAACATAATTGTTGATCCAAGTAATGATCTTTGCATTATTTGCTTCCCATGTATCTATCAATTTAGCATACTTCTCCTCACTATTCTTAGGTACCATATGAGTTCCACTAACATACCCCCACATTTTCTTACCCTTAAGAAAATTTCTCATCACATAACTCCAATACGAATAGTTCTTCCCATCCAACCTCACACTTATAGACTGGAGCGAATCATCTCTTTCAACAACAATAATCAACAATCACAGAGAACCATAATGCAAAAGCAACGGAAAACAAAATATCAAATTGTAGAAGCAAATTTTGTAGAAGCGGAAGACAAAATATCAATACCAAATAATTGCAAAAACTGAATGCAAATATCAAATTTCAGAAGCTAAAAGGAATACGAAATACCAAATTTTGAAGAGGCGGAAGACAAAATATCACTAAAAAAAACACATAAAAATGAGGTTACAATTGTGAGTTCTTGGCTTAACCTAATTACAAATAAACTATATATAAGTTAAACATAAAGTACTATTCTACCCTTAATAAATAAGACTAAATAAATTAACATAATTATTATTTAACAGAAGGATTGTGAGAAGGCTATTGAGTATTATACAAAGGCGATGGAGCTTGATGACGAGTATATTTTGTATTTGACAAATCGGGCTATTGTTCTTGAGTATCTTGCTGCCGAGGTGTTGGAACTTGCTAGGAATGCAACAAGGGACAATAAGAAGACTAAAATAGTCCCAAAACACGAAAAAAGATGCAACGAAATTATTGAATAACGATTTTTTAAAAAAAAAAACCAAGAAAATATTGAAAAAAGTGTTTTATAACGCAATCAGCAAGTTGGGCATGATAAATATATATGCTCCAACTTGAGGGAAAATGTTAAAATGTAGTTGTTAGTTTGTCATTAACCAAGAATAGAAACTAGTGTTATAGTCAGTAAAAGTAGAGCTTTATTCTAGCTAGTTTAACATTGTAATTATTCTATATATAACCCCAAATATAACAACATCAAAAATCAATTGTATATACTGAAAGAAATTAATTGTATTTCGAATTTTTAAACTTTCACATTTTGCACAACAAAACTTTGAACAGAAACACGGAGGGCATGTCGCCCTCCAGAGTAGTTCAGTAAAGAAAGCCTTGGCATATAAGCATCAAATTTGAGTACACAGTATCATTCATTGCTAAAAATGTAGATACTCTCCCGATAAAATACCCCAGCAAAAGGGCAAGCAGGCAAAACAGATGAAGCTGCATCAAACAACGTGGTTAGATTGAAGCAATGCCAAAGAAACCTTAGCTCTTAAACTCAGGAATAATTCAGACCTTGCTTTCACAGATGTAACTCATACAACTGGCAGGTGACATCAATTTTTAAAATAATAATAAATGCTGATCGTCCAAAAAGCTTGTTTAGCTGCAAATTAATAAAACACTCTGCAAAAATGTTGAACTCTAATTTGGTAGCTCCAACAAAATATTCTTACATATCATCTGATAAACCTGGACCTTCATATTTTTCAAATATCTAACCTTGACAGTTTCAATTTCTTCAGAAAAAGAAAACTTCAAACTCTATTAAAAAAAAAATCACTTTTTTACTGGGAATAGAATATTTCAAAAAAAACAAAAAACAATTATTAAGGCAGCATATTAAACACTGACTGACTTGTGAGAACAATCATACCACACCATAACACTCCGGAGACTGTTATAAACTTGGAATATGCAGGGAAGCTTCTCATGTCCAAATACAACTCACGTGTGCTCCGGAGATATTGGAATTGACAGTCAGATCACAAAAAAAATGTCAGAAACCGGAGAGACGAGTAACTTTAGCTCCTTTGAAGTATGGTTAAGATAACAATGATGGCGTGCACAACTTTTTGGAAACCGGATTTGTCAATTTGATTGAATCTTCCAACATGTACCGGAGTTGTTAAAAGTTGTTTGATGTTACGCTAGTTGTTTATTCCTACCGGGAGATACTGAATTCTTGAAAAAGACGTAGATTGCTTTCTTGATTTCGAAATCTTTTTCTTTTTTCTTCTTCTTCATCTTCTTCATTTTAGGTTGCTCCTATTCTGTCAAGTGGATGATGTTATTGTTTGGAATTCTTGAGTGATGAATCGTAGAGATATAAGGCGTGCTACTAGGAAACTGATGTTATCAAATGGCCGTTGTTTTTTATGTTATCGTTTCATTATTAATCCACCCTTTATATAATAGTGGCTGAAAATTATTCTGGAAAGCAGATGATGCACAGGTACATGGAGAATCACCGTGTTGATTATTGCAAGTACATCTTCTTCAATCTACTGGTAGAGAGCTGGATTGGATAATCTTGGTGTTGGAGTTGCAACAAGAGGGTTCTTCAATTTCAAAACAATCCCACACTTCTCCGTGAGATCCACTTTCTCACCTGCAGGTAATTTCCAATCAAAAGAATGCAGAAGCGTAGCAAGGAAATACAGAAACATCCTCTCAGCCATTGCTATCCCAGCACATATTCTCCTTCCGGACCCAAACGGGAAATAATTGAAGTCACTTCCATTGTAGTCAAATTTACTGTCCAAGAACCTCTCCGGTTTAAATTCCATTGGGTTTTCCCAAATTGAGGGATCCCTGTGCACTGCCCATGCATTGATAAGAATCCGAGATCCCTTTGGAACAGAGTAGCCTCCGATAGTGCAAGTTCCACTAGGGCAATGAGGGATTAGCATTGGGACAACTGGGTGCAACCTCAATGTTTCTTTCATGATGGCATGCAAGTATTGCAATTTGTAAATGTGAGACTCCTCTACCATGTTGTCCTTGCCAACTACGTTGTCCAGTTCATCTTGAGCTTTTCTCATTACTTCTGGCTTGTTCATAACTTCAGCAATGGCAAACTCGATTGCGTTAGAGGTTGAGTCTGTACCACCCACAACCATATCCTGTCATAGATTAACCAAATCTTTTAATTAATACAGTTTGTATTATTTTTTAACAATAATATATATTTTAAATGATAAAATAATATATGGGTTTGCCTCCCCCAATTATGTGGAAGAGAATATTGTTTAAAACAATACTTTTGGGAATCTGTATATTTTAAATTATCATCTGCTCTCCTATTAAACATTCAAGTCTCGGTAGCGGCAGAAAAGGCAGTTTGTTCATCACGATATCCCACCACTCGTCCGGCAAGCAAGAGCCTCATAATGGCAGTGGCAATCGCAAGCGTGTCTAATAATTCATAATCATAATGATTGTTATGAAATAAAAGAGAAAAACATACCATAAGCAAGGCTTTGATGTGGGTCATGGTTAATGGTGTCTTAACATCCCCCTCATCCTTCACTTTCAGCAGAAACTGCAGAAAGTCCTTGCACTCACGGCTACTATCCCCCGACTCATCAAAATTCAATTGTTTTTCAATCATCCTGTCAAAAATCTGATCAAATCTTGGAGCCAAACCACTCATCTTTCTTCCCAGGCCTTGCAAATCGAATCTGGCCAAGGCAGGAAAAAAATCTGAAATGTTTGGCGCCCCCAGTAATGCAGTCATGTCCGCCACAACCCGCCTGAATTCAGCACCTAGTCTACCCCTTTCCTCACCCTGGACCGTTCCACCCCATAACATGCTCGTTATAACATTCAATATTGTCAGAAAAGTTTGCTCTTCCACGTTGATGGGTAACCCGGCCTTCCTATATATGTAAGCAACGGTGTTTTGCACTTCGCGGCGGCGAAGCCCGTAAACCTTGTCTAACGTTGAGTTGCTGAACATTTTGAGGACACAAACTTTTCTTAGCATCCTCCACTCTGGCCCATATGGGCTCCAAGCTATATCTAACCCACCGTAGGTTGCTATCCGGGCAACAGCCGGCACATCGCGGTTAGCAAATGTTACGTCGTGGTCCTTAAGAACTTCGCGAGCCAAATCAGGGGAGCTCACTATGATGGCAAGCTTGCAACCAAGTTGCAGCTTCAGGATTGGTCCGTAAGTGCGGGCTAGCCCAGCAAAGTAAGTGTGAAGATCTGGGCCTAGAGAAGCTAGATTGCCAATTAATGGGAGGCCTCTTGGACCTGGGGGTAGAGATGAACTTCCCTTCTTGGATTTGACACGTATCCATGCATACCAAGTAATAGCGAAGATAGCCAGGAGAGTGACTATCGTGCTTGTAGAAGCATCTATATCAAGATTTTCAAGAAAATTCGACAGGGGGGTCATGGTGTTCGATAACACAACAGGGAAGATGAGTTTCAGAGAAAGTGAGGGGGGTCTTTATGGATACGGAATGAGTTCGAGTGGTCGTCACATCAATATTTGATTAATGCCTAAACGAAGCGAGGAATCCTCGTGCTTTGTTCATGTTTATTTAGCTTTTCTACAAGTTAGGTTAAATTATTTTTTAATATAAGAAAATACTGGGTAATACAAAAATTTGCATGATAAAAAACCTAATCACGTGTTCACAAAATTATAAGATCGTACTTTCTTGTATAAAAATTATTAAAAACTCAATATATTATATGATCAACAAGGACACGATGACATTTCACATCAAGATGAAGACAAAAGGGTTTTCAAGAGAATGCTTAAAATGAATCCTCACCTGTTGTCTATTATTTTTTGGCTTTGTGGTCATTTTTGCGGTTGAGATCAACAGCAGAGCCAAACATGTTTGGTAAACTTTATTCTGCAATTTTTGTAATTGTGGGACCTACAAAACTAAGGTTTAAATTTCAGTTTGGGAAAAACATCGCCCAAAACACACACATGTAGGGCCTGTTCGGCACAGCTGTTGCTGTTGTGGTTGAAGTTGATAAAAAGCTGGTTTCTGAAAAGAGCTTTTAACTGCGGTTCATAACTGAAATTTGTGTTTTGTTAAAACTGTGGTTGATGTTGAGTTTAATGAAAAGCAGTTTTGTGTGTTTGGTTACCATGCTTTTCAAATTACTGTCAACTTGTTAAATTAATTAAAAATACACATGTATAGACATACACACACATACATTTATATAAATATTTTGTTGGAATAATATTTTATATTTATTAATAAATATAGTAACAAAATGTTTCAATAATTGACGTAAATTAAACACTTGTAACTAATTATTCTCTCATTAAACTACTTGCAATTCCATCACGAATCAAATCCATACGTGAACGTGTCTGTGACCCCTGACTATTTGATCGAGGAACAACATCTGGTAAAATATCTTCAGGAACAAAATTAGGATTGCGATCATATTCGGCAAAAGTAATATCATCTTGTGATCTTCTTCTAATGTAGTTATGTAATGTCATTGATACAACCACAATCTTCACCTGTGTTTTATATGGATAAGCAGACATGTTTTGCAAAATTTGTCACCTCTGTTTCCATACATCAAATGAGCGTTCTATCACGTTACGTAGTGATGAATGTGCGCGATTGACAGGAATTAAGCTCATCAGAGAAGCAGAAAGGGAAGTATTCATTCGGATGGAAACAGAAATAGCTATCTATGATTTGACTTACATGCTCAGTCCAATAAAAGAAAGCTCCAAATAGTAGGACCAAGAAGAAGAGGAGGAAAACAGTTGGCGAACCCCATTTCTTCATTAAAAAGCTCGATGGGGTTCTAGTTCTTCTAAGAACTGAGCCTGCACTAAACTAAGCTTCTGCTGAACCCAAGAGGAAGGGATCCTAGAGACCACATAATAGAATAGAACATTACAGGTGACCATCTTACGTTGACAGTTATCTAATGGATGCAACCATTAAGATGGAGGTCTCGAATAGAGTGAATTTTAATTTTTAATATCACCCATTAAAATTATTTAAAATCATAAAAAAACCAATTTGAATAAAGAAATATTTTTATTTTATAAGAATATTTTTTAAATGAGAAAAAAAAACAAGCGCCTAGTAACTTTCTTACAAGTCGTAGTTAAAGTTTACTATCGAGATATTCTTCTTCCATAGATTGCAGGTCAACTTTCCAGGAGTTGTATAGAAAATTTCTTCATTAATTTTTTTTTTGGTCAAACCAGGGTATCCCAGGCCTTCGGCCCAGACTAATCCCTCAACCGGGTGGCAAGGTCTCCCATGAGGTGCTTTACTGACGAGGAAGAGGGTCGAACCCCCAACCTCGGCACTGGCAGGAGCGCGCCTAACCGCTCTGCCGCGACCTCATGGGTAATAATAATTGACAAGCTCGGAACTCAATTAGTGGCCTTGATAATAATAATAATAATAATAATAATAATAATAATAATAATAACCGAGGCAAAATGGAGCCCACGATGTTCTCTCTCCCATCCAATCCGCTGTCCAAATTATATTATGAATATATTTTTTGATTTGAGCTCTAATTTATAAGAAATTTATGAAAACAATGAAGAAAGCATGTTTTTGTCAAGAAGGTGCGTTGATCCTGGTATAACATGTAGGGTTTAATAACCATTTTAAGAAAACTAGTTATTAGATTATCTATATCAGAAATAATTTTAAAAAAATAAAAAAAGTTATTTTAATAAATTTTTGAATAAAAAATAATATTACGACATTCTTAAACTGAAATTACTCTAAACAAAGATTAATAAATAAATATTTACTCATTACAATATTTATCGTGGCTAACATGGGTGCTAGAGAATCTCGTATCTCCAAGATTATAATACAAGTTTGACTTCAAACGTTGTCAGATGCTGTGGATTCTTTCAACAAAAAAACAGGCCGTGTATTGTCATTCACTGGGTGTATGTGCCGCGGCTGCAAAAGCAGCTCTCAGTAGCTTTTGCAGTCGCGACGTGTTTTCAATTTTAATAGTGGGACCTCCAGCTAAACGCTGGGATCCTGTTTGGTAGAATCAAATGTTGGGGCCGCGGTCCAACGCAACAACAGGTTGGAACGCGGTCCCAAACACCCACATAGTACTCACCACCATCAGCTTCATTCCCATGCTGAGAACGAATGATTTTGGGGGAAAAAAAACAAAGCAGAACAGAGAGAAAGAAAACGATGTCACTACGTAAAAATTTTATAGCATAACCACCGACCAACTACAACCCTTGGCACCAACAAGACCACCGTAGTTACAGTTCACTCTCTCTCTCTCGGGCAACAGTTCTCTCACACTAATAAAAATAGCCACACCGGCAGCCCTCTCTCCCCTTCGGCAACAACAGTCATCAGCAAGCACTAGAAGTTGCTCCTTCGACACCAGCAACATCTCCTTTTCATTGGCAGCACCTGCACCAGTCCAGTCTTCTCCCACAACTCTGGTGTCAAGTAGCAGCAGCAGCCGCCTTTCGACGCTTCTTTTGGCCACCACAGTCCACCATTTCTGACGCCACCACAACAGGAAGACCCACCTCGGCCTACTCTACCTGGCAGCATCGGCAGGTGAGCCTCTCATCACCGTCGACTGACACCCTACTACTGTTCATGCAATACGTGAACAGTGCATCAACCCGTTTTCCTTTTTTTAACTCTTAGGCTGGACCTGCTCTCGACCCAGCCCAAGTCCAACAAAAGTTGGGTCTTATTATTTAAAAAAAAATGATATTTAAAAAAAATTGTAGATAGAGATCAGCCCTAATGAAAGGAAAAGGCGCGTGACTTCGTTTAACTCCATAACCTTGTTGCTTTTCGATTGATTATGGGTCAGAAAGTTGAGAAAATCAGCAGAGTCCTTGATGAAATTCAAAAAGTTGCAACTGGATTTGACCTTCAAATATATCTCTACAACATATAGATTGAGATCCTGAAACTCAGTATGGATCGCAGATGTTGTTCCTGATGATATTTTACCAGATGTTATTTCTTGATCAAATAGTCATGGATCGCGGAGGCCTTCACGTATGGATTTAGTTCATGATGGAATTGCAAGTAGTTTTATAGGAGAATAAAAAAAAGTGTCTAATTTACTTGAATTATTAATTACATTTTATTATTATGATTATTAAATGTACAAAATTTAAAAAACAATATATATATATATATATATATATATAATTGTGTGTGTGTCTTTTAAAATAATTTCACATGTTGACAACAATATGAAAAACATGGTAACCAAATACACGAAACTGTTTTTCATTAAACCTCAAACTCAACCATAGTTTTAACCAAATACTTCAATTTCAGTTATGAACCGCATCTAAAAATGTTTTTCATAACTGTTTTTTTAACTTCAACCACAACAGTAATCGCAATACCAAATAGATCCTTGGTATAATTTATTGGCTTGTTTGCGGTGGATTCTTCGTTTAGAAAATCAGAAAATAAACATGTGGACTTACAAACTCCTTGCTGGCGAAAGGTTTATAAAAACAAACTTAAAAGAAAAATAATTTCAGAGACAGAATTATGGTTGAACTAGAAATAAAAAAGAACTTAGGGTGATTGACATTGTTTCTTTCGATACTTAACCCGGGGGGGTTATATATTTTGAATTTGATTTTATTTTACAATGAATGTAAACAATCTCAACTCTAAGAATTGAATCCTATTTGGCGTATAGAATCTCTCCGGCCGGCCAAGTGTGATATATCAAACAAAGTAGTGTGATAATGGAGGCTGTGGCTGGCGTTATACGAAGAAAAAAAGAATAATTGTAACTAGGAAACAAGAAACATAGTCCCTACTGAAAATTGCAGCGTGTTAGAAATTCTTTAGGGAACCGAGAGGGATTTGGGGAAGAAGATGATGGGAAAGAAGGTAAGAAGGAGAACACACGCACTCTGCGTGAGGGAGAGAAAGAGACAGGGGAGGAAATTCTGGATTTCTTGTTATATTTTTTCTTGTCTTCTGTTACAATCATTTAGGGAATTGAAAGGCAACCCATGCATGTGTGCCAGCTTGGCATCACCTACGTGGCTTACTACTAGAATAAACTAGAAGCTGCACATACGCAGTCGTTCTGGTTACTAATTGAAATTCAAATTCAGTTTCTGTTTTCCTCTTCGTCTTCCTCTTGTGTTCCTCTTTTGATTCGTGACAAAAATCAAACCGACGACGGATTACTCCAACTGAACAACTTGGTTACGAGCACATGACCAAAGCTAATGCCCACGCAACCACATTGTTCTACAGTTCTTTTCAACAAGTTGGCACTGTCTGTGGAATGTGGTGCTTCAGTAACCCAAAAAGCAGAAGCCAGCAAACAAAAAGCAGGAACAGGTCACAATCGCAGCCTGAAACGATATACTTTCAGACTCCCGGGAGAAGAGAGCTGTTGCAGGTTGAGAAAAAAGCAAGAGATTCTTTTACATAAATCCCTGAAGGTAAGAAGATTCTCTACATTCTTCATATTGTATGGAGTTCTAGATACAGTATTATATACTCAATGATCCTAGCTATCTTTTATATACACAAGTTCAAGGACTGCCTCCGCATTCAAGGGGCAAATTGTCCAGCCAGGAATCATCCAAGAGAGGGGTCGAAGGTTCCATCTCGGTAGGCCACTCTGAACTAACATCTATTTCATCATAGATAATAGGTTTACATTTTCCATCATGACTTTGGGTGATGGCTTGTAACCAAAGATTGCAGTGCGCGAAAAGCAAATCATTGAATTTTTCAAGCTCCGCTCTGTTACGTTTCTTGGTGTGTACGCTCTCAAAGGTGCTCCAATTCCACCTGCACCAGTGGGAACTGCAGGGCTGGCTAAGTATCTTTATTGCAACTCTCTGAAGTGTGGGAATTTCATAGCCATATCCAGCCCACCAATCACCTAAAGATGCACATTGCCATAAAAATGAGATTCTAATCTGCTAACATATAAAATCTCAAGGCAGTCAAAAAAATGAACCTCATATCTCAAAACACATGAAAAATACGCATTTATTGGCAATCAAAGGATACGTCAGGGATCTTCAAAGTTGATTCAGCCTATTTTGACAGTGTTCATAAACTTAATGATTCTATTCTGACCAACAGTAACCTCATCTGCCAACAATTACTATCACTGTTGGCTGATGCTGTGGTTTACCGATCCCAAGGAACAAATATAAGGGGATATCTCGTTTTACCAGGTATTTTAACGCCCCATGAGAAGAATTGATTGGTAATGAATGCAGCTTAAACATACCTGGGGAATTCAGCGTCCTTCCCATAATAGCAAATTCTGTATCAAGAGCGCCTTGTGCATTTATGTATATTGGGTGTTCTTTGGTGATTTCTATTTTATCTTGATTTGTTGTAGCCATCTTTATCATAGTGTCTTGAAATCCATTCCTCATCCTCAAATCAATCTTAAAATTCGGGTTATAGAAAATTGAAGGATTAAGGAATGCTGCGGCTGCCTGCAATGGGGAGTGAAGCTGCAGTTTCCATCTTCGATCAACGATCTCCCAAATTGGCATGTATTTCTCTTCAATACCCTTATAGTATGCCTTGATTGCAGCCTTTGCCCTTTCTATTCCCTCGTATACATAGCCCATCGCAGGCATGTCCCCATCAACAATCCTTAGGATTTTAATAAGAGGTTCAGACACGATGACAGCTTCATGTGCAGACTTCCAAAAGCGATCTTGACACAGCAAGGATTTGATAGCTTGAGCCTCAGGACGTGTACGATGCATGGATGATAGACATTCTGAATGTGAAAACATGTTCTTTAGATTGTCCTCCTGAATAACAATGGCCCTTAAGGACAGATAATCGGTGACAAATCTACTAATTCTTGGTCTGATCAATTCCCTTCCACCAGTGAACTTCCTCATCATGTTCAAAGTCCACGTGTGACTATACATGTAGCTTGTAATGGTCTTTGCCTCTTCCAAAACCATCCCCATCCACTCCTGCTTACCAATATCCTCCAACATCTTATCGATACAATAAGAAGCACAAGGCGACCAAAACAATGAGTTGTATTTGGACATGAGAAGCTTCCCTGCATATACATAACTGGCTGCGCTATCTGTTATTACTTGTACAGCATTTTCCACACCAACTTCCAAGACAAATGACTCTAGAAGCTCGAACAAGTAAGTAGCATCCTCTTCATGACCTGATATATCAACTGACTTCAAAAATAGCGTCCCTTTCAGGCATGTGACTGAAATTACAATAATTGATTTGTTCCTACCATCAGACCAGCTATCACACAAGATTGTACAGCCTGTTTCTTTCCACTCATCTCTGTATTTCTTGTAACAGTCATGTATGTCATCTTTCACTTTCTCCAGGAGGGTAGATCTCAATTTTTCATAACTTGGAGCTCTATAACCTGCCCCGCATTCTGCTACAGCATCCACCATTTCCTGATAGTATATGGATTTAGAAGCGTTAAAAGGAATAGAATTGTGGAAGAAGAACACAGCAATTTTCTTATCAACATCATCCTGCCTTTTCTTTTGAGCATCATCCACTTCTGGCTGTGCACTGGGTGAAGGACGTGGAAATAACAAAGAGGGACCGGTGCTGCCATGTTGTCCACTAGATCCATGGTTAGGATGTGCACCACCACTAGCTGAAGAGCTATTTTGTTGAGCGTTGGCTGCCCGGTCCACCTTCAGTTTCTTGGGAGTTTTCTGCTTCTTGGGAGTGCTTAATATACCACGAATGCGATCCCGCACATCATCTGGAACTTCTGCACAGGGTACTATATCTTTGTTCTTTATTTGAGCCAAATGAAACTTCATTCTGTATACCCCTCCACTGAACTCCCGATGACAGTAATTGCATCTAACCTTCTGTCTCGTGGCATCCACAAGAACACAGTGTTCCCAACACGCATCTCTTCCACGAACCATAACCACTAAACAAATCAGAATATCAAATTTAGATGCAGAAAGGGGAATACATTTGAGCCAAGAGCACTGTAGTTTTTTGTCAGAAGTGATTAACAAAGATGGAGATTTGAGGTAAATTAAAATGCATATGATGAATGCAAACCTTTCACATTTTGCACAACAAAACTTTGAACAGAAACACGGAGGGCATATCGCCCTCCAGAGTAGTCCAGTAAAGAATGCCACATTGCCTATGCATATAAGCATCAAATTTGAGTACAGAGTATCAATCATTGCTAAAAAAGTGGATACTCTCCCGATAAAATACCCAGTAAAGGGCAAGCAGATGCATCAGGAATTTACACCCCCCATCAAGGCAAAACAGATGAAGGTGCATCAAACAACTTGGTTAGATTGAAGCAATGCCAAACAAGCCTAAGCTCTTAAGCACAGGAATAATTCAGACCTTGCTTTCACAGATGTAACTCATACAACTGGCAGGTGACATCAATTTTTAAAATAATTATAAATGCTGATCGTCCAAAAAGCTTGTTTAGCTGCAAATAATCTATATGCAAATTAATAAAACACTCTGCAAAAATGTTGAACTCTAACTTGGTAGCTCCAACAAAATATTCTTACATATACCATCATCTGATAAACCTGGACCTTCATATTTTTCAAATTTCCAACCTTGACAGTTTCAATTTCTTCAGAAAAAAGAAAACTTCAAACTCTATTAACAAAACAAAAAAAAATCCTTTTTTTACTGGCAATAAAGTATTTGAAAAAAAAACAGAAAACAATTATTAATGCAGCATATTAAACACCGACTGACTTGTGAAAAAACTCATACCACACCATAACAGTCCGTATAAAATCCCAGTTCTTAATATGTACACAAATATGTAAATTCTTGATGATATAGCTTCTTCTTTTCCATTTGTTTTCCTTTGGATAAATTTTTCCGTTATTTTTCGTGGTTGTAATTACTCTAATGTTTCTTCATACGATAGAACTCAAGTTGTTAGATCTCTTCAAGTACAAGCATTTGACAGTCTCAGAGTACCATAAAAAAAACTAATAGATTAACAAAAATGAAATGCAAAAACTCGAAAGCTAGAGAAACAGAAGGGGTGGTAAATCCTTATCTAGAAAGAAAGAAATTTATTTTTCTTTTGTTGTTACCTGGATCTGATTCTTGTGACAGAGGGAAATTCGGGGATTGGTCGGAATCTGGAGAAAACTGTGGATCGGCGATTTGGAAGGAAGATCAGAAACGAGGAAATGGAAAACAACGCCGATAAATTAGTTGAAATCGTCTTAGCTACTTTCACGTGATTAGTGCGTGGCTCTATTATGCTGACGTGTACTACAGAAACAGTTCCTATTGGAATAATTGGAATAGAAGCAGGGCAATTCTACGCGTCGCATTCGATTGAAGAAAATAAGGTAAGAAATATATATACTATATAAAATCATTTGATATTATTATTAAATTCAATCTCTAAATTATTTTTAAAATCTTATAATTTGAGTTCTATTTATTCTAAATTTAAAATTAAATTATATAAATTTTAGTTTAATATGATATAATCAATTTAATTAAAAATAATTTACATGACTGGTAGAAATATTTTAAAGATGTAGTTGACAAGAAAAAATATTTTTCAATATAATTTATTTTCTAAAATGGGTTTAAAATTAAATTATATAAAAATTATATTAACATAACTTATTTAACTATGTCTTATAAAAAAACAATTAGGAAAAATGAGATGAAGTTTCTCTGAGATGATTTAATCAACTTAATCATTATATAATTGAAGAAGAAAAAAGAAGCTTCATATGAACAATGAAATTTCATTAAAAGTTTTTGTTTTAGGTAATTGGTATCACTTTATATTTAGCATAAAACCAAAATAAATATTTTTTGTTTGTTGTTTATACTTTTTCTTAAAATTCGTTGAATGTTTTATTATTTTAAGTATATTACTAGTGACAATAATGATTTAGATAATTGAAATGGTGGGACAGGAATGGTGTGGAAATGATATTATTACTAGAAGTTGAAATGAATGTTTAAATCAAATGTTAAAGAATAAATTAATAAAAAATAAGAAATTAAGAAATTAAAAAAAAAATTCTAACTTGAGTCAGCAAGCTAAATTTATAGACCGATCATAAGACAAGGATAACCCTATACAAAAATAAATAAATAAAATAATAGAGGTCAACTCTCAATCAAATTAGATGATGAAAGAGAAAATAAAAAAATCAATTAAAATAACATCAAACAAAAAAAAATAAGTCGATATGAGTAAAATTGACTAACTTGTGACTTGAAACATGAGATTAAGATAACCACATAAAAAATAAGAAAAATCATGAAGCTCAAGGCCCAATAATCTAATAATCTAATGTTGAATGATGATATTAAAAAAAATTAATTTAAAAATAGACCTAAAATAAAAAAAAACCAAGGTAAAAATAGATAATATTTGAAACTCGTGACCTAAGTCAGAAAATCAAGATTATTCTATAAAAAAAAAATGAAAAAAACACAAAGAAAAATTTGAAGTCATCCAAATACCGAATGATGAAATTGAAAAAAAAATCAATCAAAAAAATGATGAAAGTAAATAGCAATCATAAGAATAAGGATCAAATATGGTAAAGAAATTAAATGAAATAAAACAATGAGTGATGGAATTTAAGAACAAAACAAATGATATAAAAATAACAATTAAAAAATAATGATCAAATCAGATACAAAAATCAAAGGAAGTCAAATGTTAAAGAAATAAATTGAAAACAAAATCAATTTCAAAAGGCATTAAAAGCAAAACAAATAATAATAATAAAAAATAAGTAATAAAATTGAAAAAAATATAAATTAATAAAACACATTTAATTTTTTGGAAGGGAAAGTGCAAAACCCTTTGTGGAGAGAGAGAGAAAAGCGAATAAAAAGAAATTCAATCGGAGTTGAATTGTTGTTACATCGTGCAGAATGACTGTCATGAAGAGAGTATCAAAAAACCTCCAAAACTGTCATGTAAGGTGATGTTTGACCACTACAAAACACTTATATGCCGTTCAAATAGCGTGAACATATCTCATTTGCTGCATGTGAGTTGCACGAATTACTATTTTTTGTTTTTAAATAATATCTTATATTTATTAAAATACTAAATTTCTTCTAAGTCGACTTTATTATAACAAAAAAAAAGATATTCATTTTACAAAAGTAAAAATCCAAAACACCCCTAGTTTTAGTTAAATAAACTTTATTTTCATAGTAGTTTAATCATTTTACCATGCATTAAAAAAAAATTGAAATAATAATTTGTTCCCGATTATTCTAAAAATAATAATAAACACCTGTGAAAGTATTGTGTTACCCTTGTATCTAGTTCGTTGAATTTGCTAAGAAGGTAAAATAATCATTACATTGTCCAATGAACAGTGAAATATATTATTATACACCTAAAAGATAACGCAATTTTGAACAGTAAAACACTGTTCACCGTGACTCATAGTCACTATTCATGTGCAGTTTGACCCGGTACTTCGCGGGTGTATGTCCTCTTTTTTTTTTTCGATTTTCAACAGTGTATTAACGAAATTAGCCCCCGAAAAAGACAAAAAAACGCCGCCATTTTCAGGGGCTGGACGGTCATTGACCATTTTCGGCCCGGTTCGTCCGGCCGGTTCTTTTATTTTTAATTAATTCATTAAACAGTGCATTAACCGTTTTGTCCCTCGAAAATGACAAAACACACGCCTAGGGGTGAGGGGCGCTCCGGTAATTAGCCAATTTTTTATTTTTTTTCGTCTGACAGCTGTGGGGCGCGTCGCCAAACGCGCCGTTCGTCTCAACGCTCACGCGTTTTTCGAACGGCGCGTGCGGAGTCATACGGCGTCGAAAAATACACAACCGCCGTCTATAATGATTTTCAGGCATGTTCTCTTCCCCCTGGTGCGGCGCGTGTGGCACTATGGTGTCCGGAGACGTGTCATTTGAATCCCCCCCCATTTTCTCTCTCCTGCCTGCGCAAGATGACGTTAGCTAAGCTGTTTTTTTTGTCAAATTTCATTCCAGTCCCTGAACGTTATAATTTGTTTTTCTGGCCCTTATTTCTATTAAATGGGTTTTGATTTGTTTCAATTTCGTCCTTCAATTGAAATTGATTATGTATTGAAGTTCCAGTTCGGTCCTCATGCTTTTAATTTTGTGGGTTGGGTTGGAATTCTAAATATTTTTGGTATCAAAGTTTTGATTAATTTCAATTTCATCCTTCCATGCAAATTTACTATAAATCCTTAATATTTTAGGTATCAAAAGTTTGATTTCTTTCAATTCTATCCTTCTATGCAAGTTAATTATGGATTTCAGTTTCATTTCAGTCCCAGTTCTTTTAATTTCCGGTTTTGTTTTGAATTATTTGATTTCAATGTTTGGGTTTACTTCAATTTTGTCTTTTAAATTAAAGATATTATTGAAAGTATATCAAATTAATTATATATTTGTATATTTATCTCAAATTAAAGTATGTAAAACTAATATTATGTTCAAATATTTATTGAATATTATCGCCTAAAAATATATAGAGCGAGAGGAAAAATGACCTAGGATTGTTTTAAGGACAGAAATTCATATCAGTATTCTTAAATACATTTAATATAATAATACGATGAATAAATCTTATAAAATAAAAAAAATATTGGCTTCAAAATTAAATTTTGTGCTCTTTTGTTTAAGTTTATTTCTTGAAATGAATTTGCAGTGTTTTGACTTTTTAATTATATATTTGTGTATTTATGTCAAATTAAAATATGTGAAACCAATTATATGTTCTAATATTTATTGAATATTATCGCTTAAGAATATATAGAGAGAGAACAAAATAGCCTAAGATTATCCTTTAAATTAAATACATTATTGAAATTATGTCAAATTAATTATATATTTGTATATTTATGTCAAATTAAAATATGTCAAACTAATTATATGTTTGAATATTTATTGAATATTATCGCCCTAAAAATATATTGAGAGAGAGGAAAAATGACCTAGGATTTTTTGAAGGACAGAAATTCATATCATGTTTTCTTAAATATATTTAATATAATAATATGATTAATAAATCTTATATAAAAAAATATTGGCTTCAAAATTTAATTTTGTGCTCTTTTCTTTACAAGAATTTCTAATGTTTTCATTTTTAATATTTTAGATCTAATATTACTAGGAAAAAAAAACATCTCAAAAAAAAAATGTTGACAAATTTACTTGCATTATCTACAAGTCAAATTAAAAAATATACAAGTCACTTCCCGTTTCCATTAGACTGTTCTTTTTAGACGGCAAATAAATAATTATAGCACAAAAAAAAATTAAGTTTATGTTTTAAAAACAAATTACAATATTTTTATTTCTAATATATCTGATATTTATTGAATATTATCGCCTAAAAATATATTGAGAGAGAGGAAAAATGACTTTGGATTTTTTTAAGGACAAAAATTCATATCAGTCTTCTTAAATATAATTATACTATCTAAATATTAAAATAATAAAATACAATATATATAAAAACAATCGATTTTCTACATAGATAAAAAAACCCACGGCATCGCGCGGGCATACCGCTCGTACCGTCTATAGAGAAAAGGACCCTATTTTTTAAAAAAAACTTAGTATCAATCACTTGATATGCAAATAGTATTCACCATTCTACTCAATGCTCACTCACTCAACGAGGAAGCTAATCTGGCCTTTTGCTAGACGGTGTCCAACCCAGACAACATTTGGAAAAGCTAAGTGAAATCAAGAAATAAGAAATAGATAATCAGCTAATCAAGTGGCACCAACCTATAAAAATATATCCATGGCAATCAATTCGAAACCCCTTTCCCTGGAAGAGAAATGAATTCCTATGCGCTTCACTCCCTGTCAACATGTCCAACAAATCACATAACCATGAGGTCCATCCCAATATTCGCTACTGAAGAAGCTGCATTGGAACAAGAAAATTCTGCACACCACATTCGATTCCAATTTCGTGTGTTATAATTGATCAACAGCAGAGACATTGTCAATTGGAATACTCATTCAAATATGTGGAACACACGCCATGTTGAGATTGAATTATTTGCATGTTTTCCAGTTCACATTCACCACGAGAGTAGTCAACCTTCACTCACGTTTCAAAAGAAATTTTAACATGGCACTGCTTGCCATGAGAATTTCAACATTGTTTTGAGAAAAAACAAGTGTTCTAACAAATTTCTAAATGTACCATGACAGCACAGCTTACATCCCGATAAGGGTAATTAGTGTTTTGTTTATTTGCACAGCAAAAATGGAATTCTCTCATCTCTCAAAACCCACAATTGGGCTGGAATCATGTATATCACTGAAGAAATTTTCCTTCCAAGAAGGTCTACTTATCTGCTGAATATTGTTGCTGCTTAGCTCTGCGAACACATTCATAATAACTCTTAGTGAAGGGGGCACATTTCAAAATATCATCAGTGTGCTCCTTGTAGCATGCCTTGCAAGCATCATAATCAGCCAAACAAGGCATAGTCTTCGGGTATGGAAGCTTGAATTCCTTATCACGAAGATCCTTGGCTCTTTCTGTAACTTGCTGCGCCATGTTATCCTCCTGCTTCAGCAACTTTTCTAGAACCCTCTCGCTCTCTCGAATGACTGATCGAATTGCATCCAACTCGGCATTTGCAGGCTGTAAAGGTTGGGTTATTGGCAGGTACATTGGAGTTTGAACTGACCATCCTGGAGAAGCAATCCTCTTGTGAGTCTCAGAATCACCATGCAGCTGTTTCTCATTCACCTTAGGTTTGGGCAGGGGAGGTTCTCGTGGGGTCTTAGGTTTAGTCTTCTTTGTTTTCTTCTTTAATTTCTCCCCGTCATTAGCAAACCGATTAACAAGTTCTGGAGTAATTTGAATTGAAAAATCACCCATAGCAGCAATTCCCCAAAAATATAACAATAAAACCTGAAAACATCAATAGAAGTTCAAGTTAGATTAGAAACAAAAAATTCAAACTCCTGCCTACTCTTTTAAATATACAAGAAAACTCTCTTCAAGACATTAACTAGTAATTGGCCTGTTGTTGCAGCTTACAAGGGACTGCTTAAGAGATATTGTGGTTGGTTGACAGGCAACATGAATCCAGAATAAAAAAGAGGATACAATAACAGAAGAAGGTCAATACAGAAACAAATTGAAGATGAAGTCATCAAGGCCAGCCGGAAAGATTAAGCATATGCAAAATAAAATTATGCTTTCAAATTGCAGGAATCTGAAAAGGGGTGAGGGAGGGAGCTTGTCAATGACTTGAAGCAATCAAAGAACAAGGAATTCCATCTCATCAATTGCTAAAAAAAGTACACTTAAACACGAATCGAAGGCAATCCACCAGGCACGACAATGGATAATGTGCAAGACACAATACATTATAATGCACGGCTTCCAAGTCATCGTAAATGGCGAAATGAATTGAATTCTAACAAAAACAATTAAAAAAGATGTTTATCAATTGAAACCCAACAACATAATTCTAGGGTTTTGATTTCATTCAGTTAGTGCGATACTTACTAAAGGTAAGAAATGAGATTAGAAAATAAGGATTGCCAATGAAAAGACCTGTGAGAAAAAATTAAAGCAGAGAATCGCCACCCGCGAACAATTCACTCTTCTTCACTAGAATGGTCTGCTTCCTTCTATAAGAAAGCGATGTCGTGTCTTTCTTTGAATTTAGGGGGTTCCGAAACTGCCGGACGACCCTCTAAGAGTCTAATTGACTTCCAGAACGACTTGTCGTTCCAGATTTGGTTAATTAAGAGTAAATTATAACTTAGTCCCTTTACTTTAATAAAACTTAATTCTTTACTCTTAGCAATTGATTTCAAGTGGTAGCATTACTCGGTCAGATGAGTTAACGAGCTTTAGGCAAAAGAGCATAATATAAGCGAATGCTACTATTAAATTATTATTATTATCATTTGTAATCCAAGAATTGTAAGAAATCTGACTTCTTGCAATTTAAGGGTGTGGAAATTTATTAAAAAGAAATATACACAGAACATTCCATCCACCAATCAAAAAGAAAGAAAGAGCCAAGTGCATGGGCTTTGCATTGATGTCTAGAAACGCTTGGGCTCTAATTTTTGGGTAGGCGTGTGAGATGATCCTAGCAGGCTTAGTGCTTATCTTCTATACACACACGCACGCACACTTAATTCAAGTGGTTTGGATTTTTATGAATATTTATTTTAATGACATTTAATTTATTTATTCAAAAAAACTAAAAAGAAAATGAAAAACTCATGTAATAAAATATATTTAATTTTTATGATTATATACTAGAATCATCAATCAAACCACTTCATTATTTGGTAACCCAAATAGTTTGTATCCTCGAGTCATCTGTGATGATCTCATGATGTCCCATGACCCAGAGATCCACGGGTTTACAACAGAAGGCTTTCCATAATTATTATTGTTGTGGTGGTGGTGGTGGTGGTTCAGAAGCTAAGTCAAAATGACCAATGATCTTGCACAAAGCATAACCCTAACACACCAGCATGATATCGGTCAGATAAACTTACCTTTCTTGACTTGTTAGCACCCTCACTACTCCCCAATTGTAATGGTGTGTTTGGTGGCACTTAATGGTTCTTTTCAGTTTTCTCCAATGGCCGCTTCCTCCTCTGCATAATCATTTTTTTCTTCAACTCTTCACATAACTGTAGAAAAAAACTCTCGAAAGCTTCTGCAGCATCAGCTAAATTGTGTTTGTTTTGTCTCAGGAGCATATCAAAACATACTCATAATTGTTGCTCATGATTCAACATTCCACTTATATATATATATATATATATATATATATATATATATATATATATGCACAAGTAATTAACATTATTTTATCAGAAGTACCAAAAGTCATAAATAGAGGTTTCCAACAAGCCAAACTCCAATGGCCTTGTTACGAAAAGCATCTTCCCATTGCAATCTAAGGTGAATTGTTAGGGCAAACCATTAGTTTAATTACGTGACTTCATAAATAATTTTTATAATGCAAAACTTGCCTTGACTTGTTTCTTAAGAAAAATCACATTGACACAAGCCTTTGTATCATGATTGTGCAACTTAATTGGTAGGATAACTTCGTGCTTACACTTGATGGCTTGGTTTTTTTTTCTTATCAACTGAATGAAAATTGTAATTAGCTTTTTGATAATAACGTTTTTCAACTCATTGTCAAACATCGAATCTTGATTGTTACATCTGTTGAATTTTAAGGTCTGTATATCGGCATGTCGCCATCAAGTCAAGATTATAAAAAGATAATTATATTATTTTATTTTATTTTATTTTATTCTTCTCTGTGTTTGCCAAGACATTCTTTCAAAATAAAATCTTCTCGATCAAGCTCATGGTGACATGAAAGCTTTGGACTTTGGCAATGTACTGACCAGTGGTTGCACACACAGTGAGGTGTTGTTTCTTCAGTTAAATCATGCATCATTCCTTGTCAAAGAGAAGAAATTGTCAATATCCGGTTTTGTTTCCAATCTAGCTAGCTAATTATTAATTAATTTTGATCAATTCTAGCTAGCTTTACATATCAAGAAGTAATATTTTCCTGTAAAATAAGTGATGCTTCCCTTGGCTTTGTCGGTACTAGCACAATCTGCGTGCTTTACAATGGGGGGAAAGTGGCATCAAATCCAAAAGGGTAAATTTCTAGGCCATTAATCCATTATGTTTTAGGGGGGGGGGCATACCAAAAGATCTTAATTCTGGTCAGCAGGTAGGCGGTCGGGAGGTATCGATCAGGGCCGTGGTGTTTTTTAGAACTGATAACTAGCTCGACCAAAGAACTAAAGCTAATGGGCATATCAAGATGAGAGATATCATGATTAAGACTGTTGCTTAAGGTGAAATTATATTGGTGCAAACATCCTGTTCAAGTGCATTTTTTTCTCTTGAATATCTTTGAATGATGATGATAAGGTGACAAGTTGTTAAGAAGATTAATTGATGGAGTCTGTGCTCATTCAAGTTTTTATTTTATCTTCTCAACTCAAACCATAGTTATATGTTTCTTTCCGTTTCAGCTGAAATGTTTGGTACCAGTTAAAAAAACAAGACAAAACGACGTTGTTTTTACCTCGGTTTAAGTTCCGGCCCGTTTCGGATTTTTTGGCCAAATACCGGCCGAAACTTTCTGGTTTCGTTCCGCCTGTTCTGTTTCGGCCAAATAGTGTTTTTTTTAAATAATAAATAATTTTACAATATCAATCATATCTCTTAATCCGACCGTTAGATTGAGATAAAATTTTACGAGTCTCTTGACATATTTATATATATTATGTTAAAATTTCATAGCAATCAGAGAATATAATGACCTTACGAGATTGATGATGACATTCTCATAATATTATACATGTTCATAATTTTATTCAGAAAAATCATTTTATTGTGTCTTTTTTTAGATTAAATTGCAAGATTCTAAATAATTATTTATTTTTGGACTAGAGAGGCTATTTACCAAAGCTCAAGTCCCGTATGGATATGAGCAGAAGTAAATTCTATATATGTGCAGGGTAACGAAATCCTTGTTGAGACCAGTAGCTAGCTAGCATTGAAGGCAAATCAGACTTGCCCAGGCTAGTTAAGAACAGAAGATTAAGAGTGCAATTATTGGATTAATCACTTTCTTCATAGTTAAACGAAAAACCAATAACATCATCCACTTTATTCCCATCGTTTGTACATTATTTACAAATAATTATAATGCTGTAAAAAAAAAACCCACTACCATATTGACAATATAAGCCAGAGAGCCTGTCCCTATCTCTTACATATGACATTACAACATTTGTAAAGCACAGATAAATGTCACATTTTTAATGATTTTGGTTTGAGATCACTGTTTGACTGGGTTGGTGAGAAACCTCTGAAGTCGACCGGTTTACTTCGACCCTACAGTAATATTTATCATCTGATGAAACATACTACAGATAAAATTCAACCCCTGGGAACTAACTTCAGCTACACATGATACTTTGTAACATGTTCACATTTGACACTGTATAATCTTCTCATCATCACTCTAGCGTGCACACGTGTAATCTAGTACTGTTTGTGCTCCATCTCTAATGTGTTGTGTGCGCTGATAAACTCCATGCTGTCGAAACAATCGAATCCGAAATCGTGAACGCCAAAATCTTGACAGTCCGATAACCGCGTGTGATTTTCCTCCCATGATGGAAAACCCATGTCGTCGTTAGTATTCGCCGCAGCCGGAGGAATTATACTGTTCCATGATGCATCAACTAGCGGCGGCTCGTCCATCCACAAGCTATTCAGTAATATTTCATCGTTGCAGATACTATCTAACAAGATCGAATCCTCAGGACTAGAAGAATTTTCTGCCGGTGATCTTGAATTATCGTCCGAATTAATGACGATGCCATCATTTTCTTGCGTAACATTGTTGTTGCTAGATTCTGGCAAAATATCAGCATGAGATGATGAACTTTCTTCAGGCCTGGCTTCTTTTTGCAAGGGTTCGTGCGTGACAGGATCAATTCCCCTCTTGAGAAGCTTCTTCTTGATATGAGTGTTCCAGTGATTCTTAATCTCGTTGTCTGTCCTTCCTGGCAATCTAGCTGCAATCTTGGACCACCTGATTATATAAAAACCAAAGAAGCCGACACTATATTTAACTTCCATTTCAAAATCAAGCACCAAAAATTCATTAAAAATTATCCATACATCGCTTGCATCTTAAGCAAGCAGGCAATGAACTAAAAACAATGATGACTAATTTACAATACCATAATTAATCTGTGGCATAATTATTCTTGCACTTTATACCAACTTTCAAATCCATATGACTCTTTTAATTGAGACTTTATGGCCCTGTCATATATATATATTCCACTTTTCTATTCTTTTTTTCCTTCCTTTGGTCATAAGAATACAAGAATAACAAGATATATTTTGTTTCAAATACCATTGGTTGTTCAAATCAGAGATGTTATCACAATCAAGCATATCACATCTTTTGAAAATCTAATTAAGGTCACGATTAGGTGCATCTTCTTCATTCTACGAGTTAATTAACTTCCGTGTCAAGCACTTCAACTCAAAATGCAGTACATGTTGATCTATCAGCTCTCTACCTTCACTGTAGTAACATTTTTAACGTACTCCACGTATGTTAGCAGAAAAACATGTCCACGAAGACTCACCGCCCACCAGACACCATTAATAATTAAAACAGCCAAAATATTTAAACAGTATGCTTTAATGCATGTCCATCGATCGATCATCAGCATATAAGAAGATAACATGGAGAAGAGATTTAATTAACCTATTGCCAAGACGACCATGGAGATCGATAACCAGCTGTTCTTCTGCTTCAGTGAGAAGCCCTCTCTTCAAGTCTGGGCGAAGATAATTAGTCCAACGAAGCCGGCAACTCTTTCCGCATCGTCGGAGTCCTGCAAGCTTAGGGACAGCTCGCCAGCAGCACTGGCCATTGGTGAGAATGAAGTTGATGAGTTTTTTATCCTCCTCGGCTGTCCATGGACCTTTCTTAACCCCGAGTTTGTCACAGCAAGGTTGCCTTCCCATATCGCACACACTAGAGCTAGCTCGCTGACAATAGCTAAGCTAATTACACCACTAAAACAAAGTAAGTCTCACCAATATTATTACTCGTTCAAAGCCCCACAGCCACCTTTATATTTCCCACCCTAAGTGCTTATATATAAATAAATATATACACCCATGTATGAAGGGAGAGATAGAGATTCCAGGGTCCAGAATTGGTTGTGAAAGGGACATGGGAGCTAAAATGGCTTGTTCTGGTTTATGCGGGTACACAAAATGAGTGAAAGAGAATGATAAATGACCCAAGGACAGAGCCCCATCTAAACAGCCCAAAACATCAAAAAGAAAAGGAAAAAGAAACTCTTCCCATTTTCACACACAACCCCACTCCCTGAATGCACTCTTACTCCACCATTCCATCAGCTATTTCGTCATCTCCACGTTCAAGTGTCCCTTGTAATACTTGTAACTAGTCTGTTATACCATTTGCTAATTGGCAGGTGATGTGTCTTAATTTGCATTAATGGCGTTAACCGTTGGATTTGAACACAAATCTCTTAGATGGGTTTTGATTTTATAAATATTTGACCAGAACCTCTGTAATGTACCATGGATTGATTCCTTCGGATGGATAAAAGGAACAGCGATATCTAGAAATAGTAGCAAGAGTGAAATACACGTACCACCGAAGAAGAATGGCATATATAAAGGCAAAAGCACAAATTAATTAATGTTTTAAATTGCAGTATATTATGGTATTTAGATACCATATGATTGATATTTTGCTGTATAGTTTATCTCAAATATTCCAGTATATTATGATTTCATTAGCATATATATATATATATATATATATATATATATATATATATATATATAATCTTCAAGTTGTTGAGTTTACATGAGCCATTATGACTGTTGAAAGCCATTTATTATCGATTCCTATTGTATTGATTAGTCTTTCGACTACAAGTCACAACACCTGTCCATCTTTTTACAGCTGCTTTGCATTTCCTGATATGTAGGATTATAGAGTTGAAAGAAGATTTCTGATCAATTATGTGCCTTGTAATTGGAAAGCATAAAAGTAATGTCAAGGGGCACTTTTAAGAAATTGCAGGCAAAATGCGATATGATTGGGGAAAATACAGCCATTGAAAATTGGAATCCGGCCATCAAATATGTGACTTTGGTGGGATTTGAAGGGGTTCAAGCAATTCGAGAATTGAGTTCTTATACATTAATTTCAACTTTACACCTCCGACTAAAACAGGAACAGGATGCTGTGTTCAGTGTGGGGAAGAGAGAAAGACATCATTTGACGTTTGAAAATTAGTGCTGCTTTTGTCTAAATATAATCCATGTTTAAGTGAAAATTGTCAAGAAACATGTTTCTAAACGACCGAGTTGCTTCCTCATCAGTGCACAAAGGTAATTAAACAACTTGCCAGATCTACTTATCTTCTAAGTTCTACAATCAATAGCTTAATGAGATTCCATAAGAAAAACTTGGTGCTGTATATACCCATGCTTCTTTTTAATTTCTATCTAGACATTTGTATCCTCTACCCTTTTTTCTTTTCTTTTTTTCACAGAGCAAAGAAAGGTAATTTGTCTAACTAGACTCACGTCTAACCTTTCCATTAGTTTAGTTTAGGTGATTAACTACATTCCAACATGATAATTACCTACCTTACTTAACTGGGATTTTTTAACGCGCCAATCAACTGATCTTTCCCAGGACTCTAGCTATAAGCTCAGCACTCTTACCTTTATTAACTGCTAAGCATATTGCAAGCACTCTCATAGACATGCGTGCACATTTTGATAAAAACAACATATACAGAAAATGATTGATCGATGCATGAATCTAATTCAAGGTTAATTGACTGCCTGAACCACTTCAAATCCTAACCATCGATCCATAAAGATTTTTCTCTTAATTATTGGTTGGATGGAAATCAGAAGATAACTTTACAACCAAGTGGTGTGAGCCTTTGTTTGATCATGGGACCGGTTTGGCTTGGCCCGGCACACTTGTCTTTACAGAGGAACCTCCATGTCAAACTTTAAATCAACATCTTGACCTTGCGATGTCAAGATTATTATTGTCTTATTAAACATACATATAGGTGACATTTTGGGGCAGTTGATAACCCAATTTGTTGGTTTTTTGACTTCTGTCTCTTGGTTTAGGTGACTCTAGTTCAAATGTGGACCCTTTGCCCTCAGCACCGCGTCTTTCAGTTGTCGTGAGCAAATCAACGCCCTCTTTTTTTGGCTATCTCACAGTGCTGCCTCCAATAGGCTCTGTTTTATCTTAAGTTGTCAATAATTAAGTCGCGCCCACAGTAATGCATGGAGTGTTAAAATTCAAATCGGAAAGCTTCAGCTGACTTAGTTGCTAGGCAATGTGTACGTACGCCTTGAATTTAAATGTTATATTTGTACGTACGTGTAATGAACATTTGTTTCGAAAGAATCATACAAGTACACATACTTTCTCCATAATTAAGGAGATTGAAGTGATAGAAAATCGATAACTGGGTGCTGGAGACCATAATTATCAGTTCATGCATGTGTGGAACTTGCTATGAGCTCACGATCTCCCACCAACCATTAACTAAGAATGCCAAATCAGCCACGTCGAAGCTTTCCCACAGCAAGAATATATAGCCGGGTATTGTTTGCATGTCACCAAACTTCCCAGTTTCTAGGTAAACTAACTAGCTAGAGAATGGAGATAATAAATTTATTAATATTTATATTTAGGTAGAGACAAGTATGAACCAACTTTTATGTGAGTGAATGTGGCAAGGTAGCTGGGTTCTGTCTGTCTGGTTTGAACGTACCCACGCAACTGGATATGTACTTGTAACAGTTGTCAGTTCATGATCACCTTAAAGACCATTGCTCCTAACATAAGTACAATTTACAATTCCTTCATGCGAAAACAAATGTATTTTGAATGCGAGGAAACTCAATTTTAAAAAAAATATATTTTATTAATTTAAATAAATAAGTAAAATTACGATCATTTCAGGCTATTAGATATTTCCAAGGTTTTCTTTTGTATTTACAATACTTCTCCTTATTACAGTAACGACTAAGGTTTTCTTTTTGTATTGATATTATTATTAAGAAAAAAAGATGGCATGCATCTGGCGCACGCATGTCAGCATGTGACATGTCCCTGGCCTCTTCGGATGGTGGTTGGGACATCGTGCACTGCTCATACATATCTTTTCAGGAGGATATTTTATTCATCTTGGCTTTTCCTCCATTAAACATACTTATCTGCTCCTTAGACTGTTGAAAATGTGTTTTAAAAATATTTAAAAAAATATATAATTTTTTATTTTTATTTTAGATTTTTTTTGATATTTGTAGATATACTGATATAAAAAATAATATTTTTAAAAAAATTATTATTTTAATATATTTTTGAACGAAAAACACTTTAAAAATCAACATCAACCACGTTCCCAACAAATTATATCAAATTCTCTCATTGCACTGTGGACATCATTAATTGTTCATTTTAGAATGTTTTTTTTTTTTTATTTTGTCATCTAAGTTTATTTCTTTTCAATTGCATCGTTCCAAGTTATATTAGCATAGGTTTAAGCATCAAGACATTTTTCACTTCGCAGGTTCTTATGTATGCTAAGGGTCAAGGAATATTTAAACATCAAAATAAAGATTAATTTATGAAATAGAATTTTAGATTGTAGTTAAGAAAATAAAAGAAAGGGGATTAAAAAAGAAGAAGCCTTGTCTTAACTATATTTTGTCTCACTTTTTAACATATTTTGTAGTTAAATTTGGCCCATGATTTATTTTTATTATCTTCCTAGAGGGTGCTTGATATGTCAGGAAAAAACTGGTATTAAATTAGTGTTCAATTTCTACGGATAGAATTTAATTTTATTAATTAGAAAACTTTGAACTGGGGGCCAAATTCATAATTAGAAAAAATCAACACATCCTATATTATTTTCCACTATATAGGAGGCACACCTTTTCTTAAATTTGGTTCTGGTTTTTTTTGTTAAATTTCATCTTTAATCTTTTATTTTGAGTTCTTATGTTGTGGTCTAAAATTTAGTCATGTTCATGTTTCAATCTCTAGGTTTGAGCGAGGAGATAGATAGAGTCGCTAGAAAACAAGAGAGAAAAGAGAAGGTGAACAATTGTTCATATTTCAACGACAAAAAAATATCATTTTAGTTGTGAATAAGTTTTATTTTATAAGAGAAGTTCTATTTAGGTTTATTTTCCCTCATCTTACAGGAAAAGCAGATCGAGGCTTAGGGTTTTTTTAATCAATATGTTTTTTTTTTTTTTTTTAACCGGTTAAAGGTTGTTTTGAGGTTAGATATGGGTTAGTTTAGTTTTATAGGTTATTTTAGATGTTTTCAAGTGAAAATAGTGTTAGAAACAAGTTTTTAGATCCAAAGTGTTTTTCCGACCAATTTTAAAATATATTCAGGGTGTTATTTTATCAAATTCCATCCAATTTTAACTATTTTTTCAAATAAGCTTAGAACATTTATTTTTAATATTAGCAAGTGTTTTTCTTACACAGCTCTTTATAATTTGTAAATTCATACATATTGATCCAAGTCAATATAAAATATCATTACCCCACTAATTTATATAAAAATAAAATGAATAGTTTTGATGATTAAGAGGGAGTCTTGACCCATGAAATTGACCGAATCATATTGTCTCAACTCTTATCCGATATAATTTAGAGCCCGAGTCAGAGTAAAAATTTGAGTGAGTGGTATTCAAGTTGACACATCAAGATAGGGGTTTAATAATATTCCTAAAGGGCCCCTTGCATGTACTCAAACAACGCATTGGTTGTATGTTCTTATGTCATTCATGTCAAAATTTCATGATAATATTTTTTATTTAAAACTTGTGTTTATGGTTATGATAGCATGTTGCCTAGAGAATAAATATTCTAATTAAGGGTTTCCAAAACAAACTGGGCGTGTTGACAAGATAGATGGGTTATAATTAGAAAAATATCTTCTTGTCCTTGTCTTAATATATTTTTTATGATTTCTTGTTCATTTTTATTAAATAAACAAAATAAGGCAGTGAAGTTGTATTTTTTAAAAATAAAAAATATTAATAAGAAAAAACATGAGGAAGCTCAGCGTGTGATTATTTGAGAATATGAGTTAGATATATGGAGTGAGCTGCTGTAAATAAAATTATGTGCAGTAAATCACATGTTTAACTGCCTTAACTACTTTAAATTATTGCTAATAATTATTTAGATGTCGGCATCGCATTATCCCACTTGTGTGTTACTGGCAAGGATCCAAAGAGGAGAGCACGTCCATGCTTCAAAACACCATCAAGCACACATCACAGTGACCTATGAACTACCAATTAATGGGGGGATTGAGTTGATTACTTTCCAAATAATTTGAGTGCTAACTTTGCTATGTTGTGAAGACAATCGAGAGATTCGTTGGAAAGCCTGATTGCATAATTATAGAGCAATATTCCCGTCATTAAAATAATAGAAAACACACCAGATTTTACAAAAAAGAACCATGTATCACACGCGAATTTTTGTTAGAGAATAATATAAATTATACTCCGTCATCTCATTTAATAGCTTAAGCTTTTAGGTGAGATGGTTCTTTAACGTGGTATCAGAGTCTTCTTAATCCAGCGGTCACGAGTTCAAATCTCACCACCCTCATTTTATTTCATAAAAATCAAGCACAAGGTACTGTGGTTTTATGCAAGTTTCAAGCCCAAATGATTTTTATTTAAAAACGTGTGTTAAAAAACTAATATAAATCATATTTTAAAACCTTATTTAATAACTTAAGATTTTATATAAGATGATTACTTGAAAGTTTTAACTGGAGCAGAAAAAATCTTGTTTCCAATCTAGCAATCGAAACAAGCTTTCTCGAGAGAAATGGTCAAGATAAAAGAGCTACGCCCAGATTCTCGGTGTCAAGACTTTCTTTAACATAAAGACTAGACCATCCTTTGCATAGCCACCCACGGGTTAGCTAGGTGGCTGATTGAGAACCATAATTTTAGTCTATGAAAATTTATATTCTACTTTATTAATTTTCTAGTTGTACGTCTAAATAAATTGTCAATCAAACGCATCCATCCAGAAAAACACAGGGCTTGATTATTGCTAATCAACAGTAATCTTTTTATGGATGACATTTCAGGAGAGAGAAAAAAGATGTTTGAGATGAAAGAATTGCAAGATCTGGGATTGACCACTAGTCTCTCGACGCAAAAAGGACATGTAACTGGTCGGCAAAACCCAATGGGTGACGTTTCTTTTTCCTTGTTTACTAGCAATCTTAAATTTCAACATGTTTTTTCTCTTTTGTATGTTTTTTTAAAAAATTAAGATTTTTTATTTTTATTTTCTTTAAATAAAGTTTTTTTATATTTTTATATAATTTTTATGCTATAAGAATATTTAAAAAAGTATATACATGTAATTTTAAAGTGAAAAACAATCACTACAACAATACCATGCAGCTCTATGTTTGGCTTTTTGCCCTAAAAATATGTATCAGTTTTAAATTATTCTTTTCTTTAGAAATTATTATCTTTGTATTTTTTAAATTCTCAATTTCAAGTCTCCTACAATTTTAAATTTACAGAAAAATCATGTTAATAGATATTATCGTAATAAAATTGAAACAACAATGTAAATCAATTAAAAATCTAAACAGCGCCATGAATATAATTAAACCCATTCAACCAATTAACTGATATATCTTATAACTACCAATGCATGCCGAAGTTTTAATTGGAGCTGTGCGAGACGGAGATGAAAGAATCTATGTGACTTGCACAGTGGTTCGAGAATAGATGCAAGAATTTCATTTCAAAAGGGAATCCAATTTCCAAGTTAGGAAGAGGCGGCCTGACGCGGCCTGTTTCTTCGATGGCGGCAGAGCTCCAAACCCATATATTCAACTTTGTGCCCACCCGTCACCGTTTTGTGTTCCCAGGTGAGGTTGACATCCAAAGATTAGAAGACCCTTGGCAGCCTTTCCTTTACTTGCTTGGCTGTAACCCCCGCAGTTTGCTACAGCAAATCAACAGTTGGGAACAAACAGAGAAAGTCGTCAAATCGTGTTTCATAAAACACATCACTGCAACCTTTGAGTGAAATCTAAGCTTCTCCTCATTCTATGAAGTGAATCGTTTTAGTCCAAAAGCAAAAAACAGAAATTCCCAGCACAACAATGAGTAGCCGCAAAGGAGCTTGGTCCTTGCCAACACAGTAACTGAAAAACAAGTGAGCTCAGCAAGATTTATCAAGCTGAGACACCTGAAAACACAAGGATTGACCCACGCACAAAGTCAACAACTTCGACAGCCACCCATTGAAGGTCCTGCAAATTTGCTCATCATCTTTGCAATTACAGGAGCCACCTTGGGGTTTGCTTGATGCTTAGCAAGATTAGCTGGGTTCTTCATAACTGCAAAATGATCACCAATGCGCATGAGAAACATTAGCAAACATGTAATTAGAATTCTACATTAAAACAAGTGTAGAAGATTATCAGAGCGAGAACTAGTGAGACCATGCAGACTCTACGGGTGAATAGTGAATAATTTACACAGCGTTTTGTAAGTTTCTAATCTTTGTTTCTTGCCATCATTGGATTCAGTTACAAAGGCACATGTTTCATACAGATGGATATCATTATATTACCCTGGCTAGAGGAACATGATTACATGAATAGCCACACTAGATACAAACCAGAAGAAGCTAATCCGTCAAGGTTAAAATAAAAAACAACAGAAAACAAATAAAATATAATAAGGCGAACAAAAATTCTACCGTCTTGAACTGCAGCCATGATTTCTGGGTCACTAAATGCGGTCATCAATTCAGGGTCCTGGCCAAACAACAGACAATAAAATACACTTCAAACATCAAGCACAAAACCATAGAGCATTCACTGGCTAAGGGATTCAATTGGGAACATTATGCCGTACAAAAAAGCAAGTGTGGAAGTGTGTGCGAGTATCAGTGCCAGTGTGGGAGTGGGTGCAGGGAATGTGATCGTATCATTTAAAGTAAATTGCATGGCCAATTTTATTTGTATGTCAAAAAAACGACAAGAATTTGAAGAAAGAAATAAAGCCACTGTTATTTGTATTTGGCAGCACAAAAATATTGACAAGAATTTCTTTTCAGCAAACAATTAACATATACTTAGATGCATCTTAGATTACTATTGTATATGATATAAAATGGCCAATTAGCAATGAGTTCTATGACACTTACATTCAATATTTTGCTAAAATCAACATTTCCAGGCATCCCTCCTGGCATGGCACCTGGGAAACCTCCAGGCATCCCTCCTGGCATGGCACCTGGGAAACCTCCAGGCATCCCTCCTGGCATAGCACCTGGGAAACCTCCAGGCATTCCCCCTGGGACACATGGGCAACCTCCTGAACACCCTCCTGGCATGCCTCCAGGTTTTCTACTGGAAGATGTCTGCTCTTGCTTCTTGGCCTTCTCATACTCAGCCTTTAAACAGGAGGAAATAAGTCTAATGACAACAGCAAGCTAAAATGTCAGGATGATCATGATCATAGTTACCTGAGCTTTGGCACGACGGCGTTGCCTCTCACGCTCAGCCTTTCTATCCCCCCTCTCTTTGTGTAGTCTTTCATACTTCCTGCGGTGTTCCTCAATCCTATGTGCATTTGGTTCAACCTGTGTAATATAGCATTTGCAGTGAGATGGCAAAAAAATACTATGCAGTACACCAATGAAATATTTATTTAGCATTTCAGTCATGAACTAAAAAAGCAAGCAACCACGCATGTATCAACTTATTTTATGGAGGCAGGGCCCAGATAGACAAAAAACTAAGCTGTTTAGTTCCTGCTTTACTTGGTTTGGTAAACTCGTTCCATTGAAATTAAAAATTCTGAAATTGGATAGTGACAGTTACACACGTGAGTCCTAAAGATAGACCGGTTGTCATACATGCAGTAATCTACATTGAAACAATCCCACTCCCAACCATAACTTAATTTTTTTGTTCTTAAAAATAAATAAAGGTTAATCTGAGTTTACATCACATTTATCTATTCAAATCAGCGAAGGCAGGAGAATCTCCTGCTGTATGGTCCTCCATCTCCTCCCGAGTACATTCAGCAAGAAACGTACCATGTGACTAGCATTTGTCCACTTTAGCTGAATATCAAGCATTTCATATGCATGGAGAACAAAATGTAAACGATGATATTATACTGCATTTGAATATCTATCAATTCATAAATAGTTTCCATTGCTTTCATCATTTTAAAATCTGACAATACAGGAAATACAAGAAAAGGTAAAAAAAACGCATGGAGAGAGAAGGATGGAGAGAGACCTTCTTAAGCACAACACTTATCTCCTCATCATAATCTAACTTAGATGCCAGGTGAAGATCCTTAGCAGAATCTTCCCACTGACCGAGCATTGCCTGTGCCATGCCACGAGACTTGTATCCCTTAGCTGAATCCGGGTTAATCTGAAATCACCATTAAATTTATAAGTAGAATAAAACTCACCTCAAAGTATCCCTTCATACAAAAACATGCATAGATTGTATACAGATGTAAGGAGTGTAAATAAATGGGCAGACAACAACCTCGAGAGCTGCATTAGCATCCCTGATAGCTGCATTGGGCTTCTTCATTTTGATGTAAACAGTAGCTGTAAGGCATCACAGGTTCACAATATTAACAGCATAGAGGAAATTGTACATACAAATCTCATGCGTACAACTTTTCCATAAGACCAGCAGGAAACCTTGCAAAAAAATGACAATGTACCTCTTGTGGCATACATGATTGCTGATGTAGGATTGAGAGAAATTGCTTCTGTCAAATGCTCAATCGCTTCCTCAAATTTATCTGCATAGTATGAAATTACATACACAAATCTCACCATAAAACCAATTTAAACTACTACAGCACACGCACGCATATAGTCAAAATTTCCACATGATAATGTGAAAAGGTGAAAGCATGTATACCATACCTTGAGAGAGAGCTTCCATGGCTTTAGCCTTGGCCTCCTGAGAAGCATCGCGACATTCCTCCGTAACCTCAACAGTGGGGTCTCCCATCTACAAATTGTCCATTATCAAAGAAAAAGAAAAAAAAAAAAGCAACCAATACACACCGTACTATAATTGCTTTGAAGAAATAAAAGTGTAACAATACCTTCTGTGGAGGATCATTATCAGGGTCAACAGTGTCGCCTTCGAGCTCAAGATCGGATTCAATAATCTCATCCTCCTCTTCGACTTGAGGTTCTACTTGTGACTGTTCCTTCTCCTCCATTTCGTCGTCACTCTCCTCAACCACATAGCTCTTCTACGCAAAAACCCAATTAGATTTCAGTTAAAGATCATGTCAAATAATAAGAGAGTGAAATAAAATAAAAAACGAAGGGGGTACCGATTTGGAGTCTCCGTGCTTGTGAGCAGAGGCTGGGAGCTTAGCGCCGAGACTAAAAGGAATGGTATCGGAAGTGAGAGAGGTATAGGAAGTGAAAATATTCAAATAATTATTAGTATTATTATTTTTATACCTTTCGAGGTAGTCGCGGAAGAAGAACAGGGAAGGATCGGCGAGGATGGATGGACTGGATTTGCACTGTTCGATAAATTGCTTCAATTCTTCTAGTTTTGTCGCCTCCATCTCAGACAGATACTTTTTAGTTTTTACTTCGTAGCGAGAGGGCGTCTCGAGGGCTTTAAGAATAAGAATAGCCGGGGGGTGGTCTTGAAATTATTTATCATTATTATTATTATTTATTGGGTTTTTCTAGTAACTTCTATCTATAATTGGATAGGGATCATCTACCGAGTATCGCGGGCCTCCTGTATATCTATAGTAGCATCTCTTTACTTTTTTTTATGAAGCTAGGCCCGGTTATTTTTGGAGATAGGCAAAGCCCATTTCATAATATAACCATTTGCTTATTTTTATTTTTCTTATTAAATTCAATTATAGTGTTTAAGTAGTTATGTTGAAGAACATTTTTTGTTAAAAATATATATTAGTAAAAAAATATAATTTAAATTTTTTTTTTCCTTAAAATTAATTATCGACTGGTGAAAATCTTAAAAATTACTATGCAACACCAGGCAGGGGATTTAAAGAACATAAATAATTAATTTAACATAAAAATTACTGGAATTTCTCTAAATTGTTTGAATAGTTTATCAAAGGTAAAAACATTTGGTTGTAAGATAGGTTTTATCTTGTGTTATGACCTTCGATTGAGGGTTAAAAATAGGGTTAGAAAGAAGAGAGAGCTACATGCATATATTAGAGTTGCCTGCCCCGCCTGAGGATGAGTTTTTTTTCTTTTTCCTGTCACCTTCCTCGAATCGAAACAGACTCTACTGTGGCAAACTTAGCGCAGTGCAGAAACAAAATCCATAGCTTCAGAATACAGACAGATTAAAATGGAGGGCATCGCTGGTGGCTAATATATTCAGGTCGAAGTCGATCAAGCAACCATGCTAAAAGACAGAAAACCCTAATAGATAAAAAAATAAAAAATCCCATCGTCATAAAATAACAGATTCGAAACTACAAAATCATCAAGTTACGGAAGCAAAACACATTCAGACGCAAATGCTAAACCAGGTCTCACATAATCTGAATAAATTAAGAGGGAGTAAACAACAAGGATACTGTTCATATCAGTGATCAGATATCAATCCAGAGAAAGAGATGGCTCTCTACTCCATGAATGCTCTCGACATTAGCAAATCCTGATAGTTGTAAATTGCAGATTCGATCGCCTAATATAGGAGAGACGCGACCGATAATACGAGCAGGCCTGAAAATCCAGTCCATGATATCCTGCTACCGTCATTTTCACCATCCTTTCCAGGAACCGCTGTAGAGGTTAAACAGACGCATTAATGATGAATTACATGGAAAACTACAATCGCCTCCTCAGAATTTAAATGATTTGACCACTGTATCCTCGAGGATGCCAGGTTTTCAGTTCATCGCTACTGTGTTCTTGGGAAAGGGAAAGGAACGATCATGTTGAATGCAGTCAACAAAGCAGAAAATATGATTGTAACAGGGTCATTCTATAATCCTTCCACCGCGCATCAATACGTCATTCAAGAGATTACCCTTTTCTTTTTTTGATCATCCTCGTAAACTATCATTGACTATCAAAAATTCAAAATGGAGCTAAAATGTGAGATGTTCTCGTGGTTGGCCACGTGATCTAACAATATTTCAAGAACAAATTGATTAAATATATATATATATATATATATTATTTTAATACATTTTTATACCAACTATTTGTTTTTTATTTCAAAATACTCTTAAACAAATAAAAATTAATATTATTTTAATATAGGATTCAATTATGACACATTAATTTAGCAGTTGGGTGAGCACGGTTTTTCACAAAGAATAGCCTGAGCTGTGAAGTGACTTTCCTAATTAATGATGCTGCCTGTCACCAAAATATCACAATCTGATACCCCGGAACATGATGTGCTCAGGTATTGATTTAAAACCTAATTTTTACTCTTATAGTATCAAAATAAATAAATACCTGATCCAGTGGGGGATGCAGCTGAAGCTGTGAGGAGTTTGCAAAGAAAAGAAAACAATTAATTTCATGTTCAAGAACGTATATTAAAAATAAAAAAAACATAAATTATAGTCGAGAAAAACTGGAATCGGCCACCTTGATGTGAAAACAAATTTGAATGACTATAAGCTGAAAGACGAGAATCAATATCTAGAATTTTTAGTTTTCTGTTTATGAGAAACGAAATCAAAATAATTTTAAATCAAATTGCAATTTCTTGAACCTCAAAAGGCTCAAAACCATCAACCATTCCTCGGGAAAAAAACATAAATCAGATTAGTAAGAAATCAGAATCCACAATACCACTGCAATTACTGAGATCAGTGGTGACACCGCATCTCTGGCTGAGCATGATAGCCTGAGAAACATTTAAACCCAAACTCTTAAACAAATTGGGGTCGTTATAGATTTTGCAAAGACAAGGAAGCTCCTTTGAAACTGCTTCTTTGATGGAGTTGCAGCAGCTGCCTGGTGGTTGGGTCGTGGTGGTGAGGTAGGGTTGACATGGTATTAACTTGGATGCACAAGAGGTAGAAGAGTCTTGTGCTTTAGTTAAGGTTGCCGGGCTTGAAAAAAATAATACGACCATCATCGCCACCATAGAAATCTTGAGAGAAGAAGCCATTTCAGTGTTTCTTTGTAATGCCTGTGAGGAGAAACTGATTAATTTCTTGGTGTATATATAGCCGGTCGTTTGGTTACTTGTTTGTCGTTCAAGAAAGTGGGAAAATTAATGATAAAAGAAAAGGTGAGAAAATTAGACACCCACGTTACTTCAATGGGCGTCAAAACCACGCTCTTCTGGTATATGTAAGGGTTATTGATCATTATTATAGTATATTCTCAACTCGCAAAATATAATTAATTTTCTCTATTTTATTCATTTATCATTTAGCTGACTATGAATTAGATTTAATGATTTATTTTAAGTTGTTTTTCATGAGGTTATCTCGGTTTTCTAATTCAGGTCACGTGTTTTATGGGTTAACTTAGGTAGATTCATGTTATTTTATTGTGTCATGTTTTAAATCAATTTCTTTCATTCCAACCTTTAATGATAAGTTTATTGAAAAAAATAGCTTCAGAATTTATTTTGATTTGCTTTTTATAAAATTATCATCATGACTTTGATTGCAAGTTTAACATATTAATTCAAGTTGAATTAAGTCATTTTTTTCTTACTTTCTAAAATGTTTTTCTCATCTGATGATCTAACTCGTAAATTTGATAGGTTAACGCATGTCAACTTCTTTTGTTTTTTCTGAACTTTTTTTTTAATTTTATTATTCAACACTTGGTTGGTTGAGAATTAAGCTTCACATTGTTTTGATTTACTTTTATAAAAGGGGTATCATAGTCTTGTGATTTGGTTTGTGGATTTGGATGGTTGATCCGATTTGGTTCGAATCAATTTAACATGTCATTATTTTAATATTATTTTTAAAAAAATGATGTTGTCTTGAATATTTATTAATCAAACTATTTTTTATTTATTTTCTAAGTTGTTTATAGATCTATCAAGTCGATCAGGTCATATAGGGTTGACTTCACACGGTTTCAGAATTTGTATACTAGAAAAATATTAACAATGCTTGAGTGTTTGTTTTGTATGTTAAAAAAAATTTATATGACCTCCAGTGTAGTGCGGGTCAACAATCTTATTATTTTTTAATTTGAAAATGTGGTTATTAAATCTTGGAGAAACCTCAATTCAATCCCAATTTTATTTTCAATTACATTCCAAGCTTATAAATTCTATCAATTACATTCAACACTTTCAACAAACTCTTCACTAGAATCTTTTATCAATGTTTTTTTTAATATTTTGAATTCTAATATGCATCTTATGAACATTAAAATAATGTTGATTTAAAAAAAATTATTGTTTCATTAACTTTTTCTACTACCATAAAATTATCAAATACAAGTAAAACTATCAACATAACAAAACATGTCAGAAAATTAGATTCACATTTAATGATGGAATCTTTCCTCATTTTCTCCCTCATTATACATCGATTAAATTTTCTTATTCATTAACAAACAAAATTACCGATGAAATATACATGTTAGTGTACTTGTCGATGATATTTAAATTATAACCCAACATACAATCTTTATTCCCCTTTCCTCATTTCTTTCTCTTTTTCCTTTTCATTTCCATATAAAATAACACACAACACCCTTTTATGTTGTTACAAATCTAGCTTCTATCATATCACCACAAATCCAATCACCCTAACCCTCCATATATCATCATCCATGTTACTCAATCTATCATCATCCATGATCTAGTTTTTTTTGGTAAGCAAAACTGCCTATTTTGTTGTTGTAACCCATTTTATATAAAAAAAATGTATTTTTATGTAGTATATGTAGTTTGTTTGTGTGTTTACTTATTTTACAACCTTTTTCTCATATAAATTGGTTGGTTGAATGTATGATTTGTACATGTTAGGATTTGTTTTAAATTTTGCAAAGTTATATTAGTTTTAAATTTGATGAAAACAAGTTTTATTTTTTGACTCAAGTGTTTTGTGATGAAATAAATAACAACTTATTTAATGAGTATATTTTATATTTTTAATTTTATTGTTATGTTAAAAGTTTAGGTAAATGTCAGGGAATTTGGATTTTTTTTGGAAAATTGATGATGACGACAATGATTTAAGGGTACCATTAAAATAAATTGAATAATTTCATTAGTTCATATGATTAATTACAACATGTTTTCATGAATATTATATGCAGGTTTTATACAAGTAATGGATGGTTATTTATTGGATGTATCGAGTTTCACCTGAAAGTTTACGCATGATAAATTATTTTAATGAGATTGAGGGTTTTGTTAGAATGAATTATCTAATATCAATAGAGGCTGTATTGGATATTCATGTAAGAGGTGTAAAAATAAAAAGTTTCTTAATCTAAAAATTGTTACAATGTATCTTCTACAAAAAGATTTACAAAGAAATACTTATGTTAGTTTGCGTATAGAGAATCATATGTTCCCTATAGGATCATGACAAAAATGATGGTTGAGTTAACTTATAGTTTTAGTAACTTGCATAAAAGTTGTGGATGATGATAATAACAATAATTATAAAAGTACAAGTATGAACATAATAGAAATGAATCAAGGTGATGAAGACTAATATTCAATCATAAATGACAAATGTATCCATTTATTGTCTTTTAAAAGATTTTGACAAACCATTATGGGATAAATGCATAAATTACAGTTAATTACCAGTCAACACACAAGTGTTCATCAATCATGTTAAATCATGGACTAAACGAGTTGAATTATAATATAATAATTGAATTGGCGAGAAGCATTTTATACTAAAATAGAATTTTTATACTGTTAAATCCATGATGAAACTCTTTTTCCTAAGATATTATAAAATTAAAATATGTAAAAACTTATGCAGGTTATACTACTTAGAAAATACATATTTGATCTAGTGCAAAACCTATAGGCATGCTCGACATAAATCCAAAACTAGCAAGGTAAAGACTGTTGTCGTGTATAGAAAATTGAAATACTTCTCAATCACTCATAAATTGTAGAGGTTATTAATGTCTTTAAAAATTATCGAGCATAATTCACATGATATGGTGTACCTATCTAATTATGAAGCTTGAAAATATTTTAATAAGATGTATCCTTAATATTTAATGAAATCTCATAATATATGTGTTATGTTATAAGGGGGTATTGTCTCACCTTAATCACGTAGTTAATTTTATCCTTTTAAAAGGTGTCTTCTGGAGAGAGGGGTGATTTTTGTGTCTATAAAAAACTAAGATCATTGTCTCATAGTCGATATGGGATAGTAACATCATCATTATCTAAAAAGCTAAATGTGCTCAAGAGTCGATCCTCTGTTCACCCTCTCACATTTCACTATTCACGGTTACTGTTACGCTCATTGATGCTTGTTCAAACGACCTGGTTTTTACATAATACCAGGATGGTTGATGCAACGAGTTCTTCACTCGATCATGCTTGTCATGATGAAGAATAATCATTGCTGCTTGCTTTTCTGCTCATTTACTTGTTATTTATTGTCAGAAAAAAATAAATCTTTCTTTGGATTTTTGATCACTTAATGCTTGTTCAAGTTACCTGGTTGTTCCATAATACCACTGTAGTGTTTTGATCTTTTTTTGCACTCAATACTCTATTTTTTTCACCTTTATTTTTTTACTTGGTGTCCATTGGAGATTAAACAAGAATATTCAATTTTCTGAACTGTCGTATTATTGCTCATCATGCTGAATGGCATGAGTGATGCCACCATAGGTATTGTTGATTTGATTTTGATCTCTTGCTGCCTTTGAGATCTCCTGATTTCTCTGTGTTTTCCAAATAGATTACATGACAATATGACTTTCCAAATTAACTCATGCTATTGATTAATAGCTTAAATATATTCATTTAAAATAGAAGTTGAGCCACTTAATGCAGCAGGACTAATGGAGTATTCTGCAATTACATGAATTTTTTGAATTTTCATTTCTTTCCTATTATATCTCATCGCTGTGGATTTGAAGAGCCTTAGTTTCTTGTGGAGTCAAGAAGAATTCCTTGTGGACTTCAAGGATTTGGCCTGCTGGATTTTAAGCTCTTAATCCCACTTCTCATCTTTGTAGATTTTGGTGGAAAGTTAAATCTAGCGACGGATGATAATTAGTTGAAGACCGATTGTATTTCTTGAAGTTTTTTATGTTAATATTTCTTGTTTTTTTAAGCCCTTTTTGAAGGCATTAATGATAAATTTAAATTTGTTCCTTTGTGTAGTTTCATTTCGGTCCTCATCATGCTAAATTACACAACAAAATTATTAGAAAGGTTAAAAAAACTTAATCCATATTTTTTAAAGTAACAAAGTTTTGATTTATTTCAATGTTATCCTATTATTTTTTAAAAAAAGCAAAAATTTCGGTTAGGTCCCTATTTTGACAAAAAACCGAACCGAACCGAAAATGCTCACCCCTATGTTAAATCATGGACTGATAGAGTTCAATTATAATATAATAATTGAATTGGCGAGAAGCATTTTATACTAAAATAGATTTTTTTACACTGTTAAATCCATGATGAAACTCTTTTTCCTAAGATATTATAAAATTAAAATATGTAAAAACTTATTCAGGTTATACTACTTAGAAAATACATATTTGATCAAGTGCAAAACCTATAGGCATGCTCGACATAAATCCAAAACTAGCAAGGTAAAGATTGTTGTCGTGTATAGAAAATTGAGATACTTCTCAATCACTCATAAACTGAAAATTATGCTCGATATGGTGGATAGAGTTATGGTGTACTTTTCTAATGATAAAGCTAGAAAATATTTTAATAGGATGCATTCTTAATTTTTAATGAAACCTCATAACATCTATGTTATGTTACAAGGGGGTATTGTTTCACCTTAATCACGTAGTGAATTTTATTCTTTTAAAAGGTGTCTTTTGGTGAGAGGGGTGATTTTTGTTTCTATAAACAACTAAGATCATTGTCTCATAGTCGATACTGTTATTAAGTTTTTTTTAAATATTTGTATTTTAATTTTTATTCGTGATAATTTTAAAATTAATATTTAACCTAGGTTTTTTTGGAGAAAAATTACTGTTATTGCTCTAAATTAATTTTAATATAATAACATGAGTAATAAATCTTATAAAATAAAAAATTATAGAATATTTTTGTTTAACAATAATTATGGCCTCACCAATTTAATATTAAAATAACTCATTTCAAATATGATATTACTGGGGAAAAATGCAACTTACAAACAAAATCGATAGGAAAATTTATCCAAGTTATCTACAATTAAAAAATATATGGACCACTTCCCCTGAATTTCGATTTAATTATGTGTGTTCACACTTGTACATGGTATACACCTCATGAAATATTTTTTCATTGGAACCACGTGTTTAATTTAAATCTTTATAAAAGGTGTTGCTTGAAAAAAAATACATATAAACGACTAATACCACTATCTCTAGCTAACATAGAATAATGACATTATCACTAGGTTTTTCTAAATTGTTTTTAATACGTAGTGATGTTTTTCTTTTCTTTCTTATAAATATGTCAGACTAATTATATACTTTAATATTTATTTAATATCAGCACCTGAAAATATATATATAGACAGAAAAAATGACCTTGGATTTTGGGAAGAACAAACAAATAATATAAGTGTTCTTAAATACTTTTAATATAATAACATGAGAAATAAATCTTATAAAATAAAGAAAAAGCATTTTAATTCAAATTTTGTCCTCTTTTGTGTAAGCTTTTTTCTTAAAAATATTTGATTGTTGGATTTGAGATTGTTTTTGTAAAAAAAAATTGTTTAATATTTCAGATCTGATATTACTGGGGAAAAAATACAACTTACAAACAAATTGGGTAGAAAAATTTACCCAAGTTATCTACAATTCAAAAATATACTGGCCACTTCCCCTGCGTTTCGATTACACTGTTCCTTTTAAGCGGGAAAATAAACTAATTTCTAACAGATTTGATCTATTAAAATTTTATTATTTAAATATTAAAATAATAAATTACAACACATAAAAAATCAGTTAATTTTCTATATAAAAAAAAATCAGCGCAACGCGCGGGCAAATAACCTCGTAGTCCCCTAAACGAGGATTTTACTGTTGATGTTTCCACATACAACACCAATAATGATGCGTGTTCACACTTGTACATGGTATACACCTTATGAGATATTGTTCCATTGGAACCACATGTTTAATTTAAATCTTTTTAAAAAGGTGTCGCTTGAAAAAAAGAAGGTCATAAACGACCAATACCATTATCTCTAGGTAACATAGAATAATTTAAAAAAGTCGATCCAGTATTAAAATATCCTCATTCCTTGGCTTGACGCGTTCAAATCTCGGGGTCAAAGACTATTTGAGAAATTATTTAATTTATTTAAATACATCATAGTAATGGGAGGGGGTTAGTATCTAAAAATATCTTTCTCTCGAGAAAGAAAACTTTTGTTCACAATTTTAACAAGTGACCCATCAATCATATCCCGATTTTATGATATGCAAAATTTCCCAAGTACCTAACCCACTTTTATTGTCTCGTACCCGAGGAAAGCAGTTGGGTGAGAATAAATTCGAAGTAATCGCCTTGGTAACCGGAGAAGGGGGTTGGACGACGATTACTTGTATTTTAAAAATATTTTTGATAGTAATTGATTTTTTATATTAAAAATTTAGAATATTTAAAATACAATGCCACCTGTATCTTCATGCATCAAAATATTCAAGGTCGACTAATGAAATGTTTTGAACTGCATTTTAAAAATATTTTTGAAAAACATTATTTTTATTTTTAAAATTAAAAAAAATTAATGTTTTTAAATTATTTTAACATGTTTATGTAAAAATTAATTTTTAAAAAATAAAAAATATAGTTTTAATATATTTATTTTCAAAATCAATTTTATTCGCATTTTCAAACCGTCACCAAGTACACAGCGGGCGAGAGTCCCTAATCACGGCAGGAAGCTGCAAAGGTCACATCCACGTGCCAAGTTTCACACTTTCGAGTCAAGGCCACAGGACGGCTTATGATTTTTTGTTCCATTTCTTAACTGGAAAGTAACAATTTAATGCATCATTCTCGCCAACCTCCTGATGATCTTCGCCTCGAAGTAACAATCCCATGCAAAATTATTCATCCTTCATTGTTTTTTTTTTAAAATTGATTTGTATTATTTTCTTAAATCTTTTTATGTGATTGAAGTTTTTTTTTTATTCTAGCTTTTAATATTTGATTTATTAAAATATACGCTTTATGTTTTTTTTTCCAGGTTTATGGCTTACAATTAAATTACCCGAGTCATATATTTCTATTATTATTATTTTTTTTAAAAGATTTTTTTTATATAAAACTACTATAAACTCATGATCTAACAAATAGAATTTAACAAGTTAACTTAATGAGTTACATTTTTTATTATTATTATCATTATTATTTTTATTTAATATTGGATTTCTTATAACATGAGCAGATATTTATATATATATTATTTAAAATATACTTGCATCAACTAAGGTTTTATTTGTCAGTGTGTTTTAAAAGTCATTTTAAATAAAATTATTTTTTTATTTTTGATGTTTTTAGATTATTTTTATATACTAATGTCAAAAATAATTTTTTAAATAAAAATCACATACAAACACAGCATCAACCATACTACGCAACTATCATTTATAAAATTAAACAGGATTTTTAGGACAACAGGTCTTAAGGTTAAATGAGTAATTATCGGAAGAAAGAAAACACCCTGGCCAATGTTTCGTGTGGTACCATGTCATAAGGTTTGGTACGATTTTTTTACACAACAGCAATGAAGAAAAAACATTGTGGTAGTTCAGATGTTTGGTCACTAAGAAACGTCAAAGAAAACTTGTTCCTTTTCATAAAGTAAGAAAAGCCCCGTGTGATTACTCTGAAATGGTATTGGAGGACTCCATTTCAAGGACAAATGAATTTATCGTCGGCCAGTTGGGTTTCCCCCACTATTAATAATTTAAAATAAAAATATTGATCATGTTTAATTTAATATTATTTTATTTCAAGATGCCTTTTTTTCATCATTCGTTTCATATTATCTCTACGTATACCAGCTATTTTTTAATTTTTTAAATTAAAATATATTAAATTGATTTTCAGCTAACATGGTAATAAGAAAAACTATTATAAAAGAATTCATTCAAGAACAATTTAATGATAATAAATAAATCACCTTACCCCAACGCTGCCAATAACTAGTGTTGACCTTTTTTTTAGTGCAGGTGGCAAAACTACAGTGTTTTTCAAAGGGGTGTTACTTTTGTTAATGAGCCAGACTGTTAAAGCTATTGTTAATTATATTTTAGGGCCATGGGGTTGGGCTGGACTTGAAACTCCCCGTATTAACTTTACAAACCAAGCCCATTCCAATGTGCCCTCATCAAACAATTGGCAATGATGATGCAACATCTCATCTAACGGTTGTAATTCCCGCCATCGTCAACAGATAAATATTGCACGACAAAAAGCAAATCAGATAGATAACATCAGAAGATAACACAAAACCGTTGAAAACACAAGTGCCTCTTCACTTACTGTCTCAGAGCTTTTTGAAACGGCCATCATCGAATGGCCTCTCTTACACTTGGCGGCTTCAGCAGCATTACTGTCCTTACAAGACCAGTCACAAGAACCAGCTACAGACCCTGCAGAATCTCCTGCGTTAACTGGGTATCTCAAGTTTTCATTTCCTTTTTCAATTCAATGCCTCAATCTCATCTTCAATTTGTTTATAAACCATTTTGCGTTCAATAATCCCTTTGTGTTTTCCGTTTTTGTTTCATTTTATGTGAGAAAAGGACCCAGAGGGGCTATATGGGCAACCACAAACAGGCCATTTAGCTCGTCGGGAGATGAAAAGAAGGTTCGAGAAAGACGCAGAGTTTCGCGAGGAGCTTGAGCAGCAAGCTCGTGAAGAAAAACAGCGTCGCCACGCTCTTCGCCAAGTAATAATTCAATTAATTAATCGATGTTATTGTAAACATTCGCTATTATTTTGTATTTTTGTGATTTTTGTGTGGTGTGTGGACGGTGGATTAGTCTAGGGTGATACCGGACACTCCGGAAAAGCTGATAGAGTACTTTCTTGATACTGAAGCTCAAGAGATTGAGTTTGAGATTGCTAGACTGAAGACACGGTTAGTCCTTTCAAGTTTTAAGCTCTGATGCGTTAATTATTTATTTATTTATTTTGTGGATAATATTGTGAGTTGTTAGATAGGCAATATGTTTGAGACTTCGCCTCTTCCAATGAAATAGTTCTCAAATGGCTAAGCTATTTTTCTTGACACTTTTTTTTTTTATAAAAAAAACCAATGATATGATCCACCCCTGTTTTGATATGGACTTTCTCAAGTATTACGTTCCCAATGTAAGCAAAGTTAGTTTCAAACCCCAGTTCTGAAGGAGGAAATAGCTTTTTTCTTGAATTGTCCTTCTTTTCCATCAATTGCTTCGTTAGCATGATTGCTCGTGGCTGCCTTTCAGCTGTCCCATTCACTCTCTTGTACAGAGTAAAGGAAGAATGTCAAGTACCATGCATCATGACAAGTTCCACTTTAGGATCATACTCATCATAGCATAAGAATGGGATTTTATTTTTATTTACCGACCACAAATTTTGCTTTTAAACAATGCCTGTGGGATTTGCAGATTGAACCAGGAATTTTTCTCGCAGCTACAATTTGAACTGGGGCAGCTTCGTTTTGCTGTTTCAAAAACTGAGGTTCACTCAAGAGTTATACGTGAATGTTGAACCCCTTTTCCATAACCATATCAAACCTATTTATGGAAATGTTGGTGATTGTTGTAGGAGATGGAAAACAGATTGATTGAGTTGGAAGCACTGCAGAAAGCTCTGCAGGAAGGAACAGGTTTGTAGTCTCTGCAAACTTCCCAAGAAGAATTAATTATCTCCAGCTTACTGGAAACTGATGGAACTGGGTTCCTTCGTCTTGTTATAGAAGCCTATGATAAAATGCAAGGTGACCTTGTACAAGCAAAGAAAAGCCTGACAAAAATCCTGACATCAAAGGATGTAAAAACCACTGTATGCACTGCCCTTTTCACTCATCAATCTTTTAATTCAAATATTTTACAATTCTTTTGCCTTGTTAATTATGTTAATTAGGTTGATTTTGCATCTTTGGTTTCCATGCCAGTTGTTGGAAATGGTTGAGCTGAATGAACTTAACAGATCATTGTTAACACTTCTTGATGAAAACATAGCAAGCGCCAACCAAGGCAAACAGGTAAGAGCTGGAGACTAAATTTTCTTCTCAGCCTGTTTTGCAATCTCTCTCACTTTTCAGTGTTGCCTTTGGGGTCGAGGAACACAATAAATAAATAAATAAATCATAGTGATATGAATTTGGCACCACAATCAGCATACAGGACAAGAATATATTAGAGCAGGTTTCTTCTAAGAGCTACTATGACCAAGAACATTCGAGACAAATAATGAATTTATAAATGTCTTTCCAGTCTAGGTGCCCTCTAGGGGTTTCTTCACAATTCTGACATTCTAAAGGAGTGGGTGTCTTACTCTTCATTTTGTATCACTGTTTGCATGTGTTTCGAATAAAATTTCTACCAGATATATAATCATTCAACATATCCCTGTTGAATGCATTTCCTTCTCAATTTGTCTTACTCTTCATTTTGTACTCATTCAACACCTGTAAACATTTCCCTTCAACTTCTCCTTTTGAGAAGGAAAAGGAACAGAAGTCCAAAACTGCATGATTAATGATTTGCTAGCTAGATTGAACTTTTAATGATTTGTATTGTGCAGAAAGAAGCAGCAGCTTTCATGGAAAAGCTGCGTGCAGCCGTTCTCAAGTACATGACCGTTTAGCACGAAGGTGATGAATAATTGAACCTTTGAACTATGATGCATTTTTTTAGATCATTCTAATATTAAAATGAAAGCAATTGATTTAATGTATAAAGTTCTGCTTTGATTAAAACTTTTACATAAACTGCCTTGTAGTTTCTTACACCAGACTGATACGGTACTGAAATTGGAATTCTTACACAGCTAAAAGTTTCTGTAGCATGAGATTGGTGTGCTTTACAAGGGCTACATTTCAAATCCTATCCAAAACACCATAAAATGTGAACTATATCTCAATCACCTTCCTTCTAAACGTCGTAGAATCTTCATCCATTGTATTGAAGCCAACTGTTATTCGAGTAATAGGCATTTGAAAATGTATATGTTTATAAGCACTCACAATAAATTAAGTTATATGCAATACACCTTACGTGTTTCAATTATGGGTTGAATAGTTACAGTAGAGGTTATCTAGTGAAAACAATTCTGGTTGTGGAAAACGATGAAGCCTTGCTTCTGTAGCACCTGGAAGCAACAAACAATTTTCTAGCCATCTCTCATCCACGCAGGTATATGCGTGAGCTGTAGAGACTGGCTTGCTACTGGCATATCTAAAAGGATAAGGATTAAAAAAATAAATTGGATTATCCACACAAATGATAATTGTAAAAGATTAATGCAGGCCTCGAACGATTTGCACGGGACCAAGGTGTTTTCGTCAGTGAAGTGAGCAACACATTGACATCAGCACGTTGCATATGGCTGCTATTGGGTGATGTGGAGTGGAAGAATCATAAAATAAGGATCACTCAGGTGAACTTATGTTTTTGCTGGTTTACGTACTAGACAAAGACTTGTACCTCAGAAAATTATATCAGAAAATATTTCATGCAAGAATCATCCAGATCCATCCTACACGATATGTGTTTAATGCATAAGGTTTTTTCCCCTTAGTTTCTTGAATCTAGAATGCTCCTTAACTCGATCCTTTTCACATTCTGGCTCTTTTTGCCAAATCTTGGTTTTTGATGTGTTTTGGTCCCACATGAGATCAAATTGATGTAGTTTTTTTTGGTGCTTTGGAATTGAGGTTGATTTCCCTGTGGAGAATTTAAACCCTCAAAGAGGGATTGTTGTCGCAAGTCGAGCTAGAGTGTCATTGATCAAATGGATGTAGTTACCATACTTGTTCATTTTAGGAACTCACCTTAATCCAATAGGAAAACATGTTAATTTTAGATTATATGGACGTTGTGAAAGCTCTAGCCGATGAAATTGCCATTATTGACTATCCTGTTTTAGATGATGAGCTAGCCCTCCATGTTCTTAATGGGTCAGGACCTGATTTTCATGAAATTACTCCAATTACTCTGTGGGAAAATGACAAGGAGAGCTCCTAAATCTTAAGCCCCTTGGTGTTCTTCAGGAAAGGGGTTACCAAACTCCTAAATCTTCGTCACGTGATCTTTGATGAGAGTCACACCATCACTTTATATTGATTCCTCAAGTGATTTATTTCTTGTTCATATTTTTTTATTCACTGCTGTCAATTCCACTTCGGTCCTAGAACCTCTGCTGCAATATCCCATTCCCACCTCATCACAAGGTTCTGAGAAAGGTGTGCCTGTCAATTTTGTGTGCTCCTTCTCGGGCACTCCTTGTTGATTGTCTTCTGCATTACATACTAATTCATATTCTCCCGTCTCCACAACTTATTCTTCTACACTTGAACCGCCAACATCTTTTTTTGCCTTTCCTTGCACAACCCACCACCTTCACATAGCTTATATTAAGGGAATTCTAAGATCTGTCACAAAACCCATCTTATGTGGACTAAATCTATGGATCAGATATTCAAACCTAAACACATTCATTCTGTCACCAAAGCAACTACTGTGGATAGGCCGTATCCATTCCTACTTAGCGTGAAGCTATGTCTAGTGAGCTCACGACTCTTATGTAGCATGCCACCTTGGATCTTGTTCCACCCCTTTCTAAATGCGTCCAATCGGTTGCGAAGGGGTGTTTGTAAGGCAGATAGGTCAGTGGATTGGTTATAAAGCTAGACTTATGGTCAAAGGCTGTAACCAACGGCCAGGCCTTGACTACACTGAGACATCCAATCACGTGGTCAAGCCTGCAACCATTAGAGTAGTTCTTGTCACGTGAGAAGACTTAGTCCATTCACGTGAGAAGACTTAGTATTCAGTTGTTATGCTTTCTGATAATAATCCCTGAATATCAGGGCTTTTGAACTAGTCTTTGGCCACAGTTCATGTTATTTGCTTTTGCTGATTTTGCTGTAAGTTTGTTATTTCATATCTTATGTATGGCTATATAAAGCCACCATCGATGCTTAATAAAACAGTCAATTACAATTCCAGTAAATCAAGTTTAACATTTGGTATCAGAGCCTGGTTTGTAAACTTGTGCCCAAAGTTTTTTTTTCCTCTTTAGCCGCAGCTAAAATGACTAGTGAAGGGAGTTTCGTTCAACCCGCAATTCCTCGATTTGTTGGGCACTATGATCACTGGAGCATGTTGATGGAGAATTTTCTCCGCTCCAAAGAGTACTGGTATGTAGTTGAGAATGGAGTTTCTGCTGCAGCAGAAAATGTTGATCCCACAGATGAACAAAAGAAGGAGATGGCAGATCAGAAGCTGAAAGATTTACGAGCCAAAAATTTTCTTTTTCAGGCTATTGATCGTTCAATTCTTGAGACGATCTTGGACAAAGAGACCTCAAAGGGAATCTGGGATTCCATGAAGAAAAAGTTTCAAGGTAATGCTAGGGTCAAAAGAGCACAATTGCAGGCTCTCCGCAAAGACTTTGAAACTCTTCACATGAAGGAAGGAGAGACTGTGTCTGAGTACTTTGCTCGGACTCTCACAATCACAAACAAAATGCGTTTTCATGGTGAAAAAATGTCTGATGTCACAGTCATTGAAAAAATTCTGCGTTCAATGACCTCAAAATTCAATTACGTGGTGTGTGCCATTGAAGAGTCTAAAGATTTAGACATCATGTCTATTGACGAACTGCAGAGTAGCCTATTGGTCCATGCACAACGTATGCAAGGCCATTCTGTTGAAGAACAAGCTTTACAGGTCACACACAACAACTTTGGAAAACCAGGTCGCGGTAGAGGATCTTTCCGAGGCAGGGGTCGAGGGCGTGAGAGACAAGGTATTGACAAATCTCTTGTTGAGTGTTATTATTGTCATGATCTTGGACATTTCCAGTATGAATGTCCAAAGAAAGGAAGAAGAAATGAATCACAGGTCAATTTCACTGAAGTCACGAATGATGAACCACTTCTGCTCATGGCATATACTGAAATTGAGGAGACTGAGAGACAGGACAAAGAATCATGGAGTGCAGTGCCAACAAGTCTAGAAGATGATCCCTTGATGGAGACGTTATGCTGTGAAGATGACAATCACATAATGATGGAGACATGTTTCATGGCTCTTGACAAGGAGTTATGCAGTGAAGACCCGGAATTATGCAGCAGTGAAGGATCAACAATTTTCGAAGATGACATGATGGAGATATTTTTCATGGCACTGGACAAAGACTTATGCAGTGAAGACCAGGAGTTATGCAGTGAAGGACCAACAATTCTAGAAGATGACATGACAGAGAAGATATGCAGTGAAGATGACAAGGTGGAGAAATTTTTCATGGCTGAAGACCAGGAGTTATGCAGTGAACATATGATGGAGATTCTCTGCAGTAGAGATGATGATCAAGTCAGCTACTGTGAAGAACCAAGGAAGATCATCCTCAAATCCTTCGATGAAGAGACATTCTTCTTCGATGAAGCCGTAGCCGTGGAGTCACAGACCGTCAGACACACGGTTGAAGATGATTGCGTTGAAGATGAGATCCAGCAGCTCAACGTGACAAGTGTTGCTAAAAAGGATGAGTCTTTGAAACACACGGTTGAAGATGAGATCCCGCAGCTCAACGTGACAAGTGTTGATAAAAGGGATGAGTCTTTAAAAATTTGGGATGCCGAGCCTGTCAAGGCTGACCGACTTACTCTCTTCCGTGGCATTATCTGCACATCTCATGTGCCATTTGGCATTAAGAACTTACTTGATTTGACCTGTCAGGCTGTGGCTGACATGATCAAAGGGAAGACCGACAAACCAAAGATTGCAGCAGACAATGCTTATCTGATGGAGAAGATTGATAAACACACGATGGAGATGCTCCTTATGGCTCATGTCGAGAAAGCACCAGATGAGACAACATGGTTTCTAGATTCAGGTTGCAGCAACCACATGTGTGGTTACAAGGATTTCTTCTCCGAATTAGATGAAAGCTTCCGTAAATCTGTAAAGCTGGGGGACAATTCCAGCATTAGTGTGGTGGGAAAAGGGCAAATTCATCTTCAGATAAATCAAAGTTCACAAATTATTACTGAGGTATTCTACATCCCTGAGCTGAAAAATAATCTCCTGAGCATTGGCCAATTACAGGAAAAAGGTTTGGGAATTCTATTTCGGAATAATACATGCAAGGTGTATCATCCAGAGAGGGGTCTCATTATTGAGACAAAAATGTCTCTGAACAGAATGTTCATTCTACTAGCCAAGATTCAAAACCCAAATCCTCACTGTTTTCTCACACCAACACTTGATTTAAATCATCTATGGCACTGCCGTTATGCCCATTTGAGCTATGGAGGACTTAAAACATTGCAGCAGAAGCAGATGGTGCATGGCTTACCTCAGCTGCAATATTCAAACTCGTTATGTGAAGATTGCATTTTGGGAAAACAACAGAGGAGCTCCTTCCCGCAAGCTAGTACATGGAGAGCAACACACCCACTTCAGCTTATTCATTCAGATATATGTGGGCCAATTAACCCTATCTCTAACAGTCATAAGAGATATGTGTTAACATTCATTGATGACTTTAGCCGAAAGCTGTGGGTCTTCTTCTTGGCTGAAAAATCTGATGCCTTTAAAATGTTTCAGCATTTTAAAGTCAAAGTTGAAAAGGAAACTGGGACCAGTATCAAAGGCTTGCGTACTGATCGAGGGGGGGAGTTTACATCTACTGAGTTTATGGAGTTTTGCACAGTAAATGGGATACATCGTCAACTCACAGCAAGTTATACTCCTCAGCAAAACGGAGTAGCCGAAAGGAAAAATCGAACCATCATGAATATGGTTCGAAGTTTGCTCACCAGCAGAAAAGTTCCAAAGACTTTTTGGCCTGAAGCTGTAAATTGGGTAGCACACATACTCAACAGGAGTCCCACACTGGCGATTCGAAATAAAACACCAGAAGAATCATGGAGTGGTACAAAACCTTCCGTCACTCATTTCCGTGTGTTTGGATGTCTTGCGTATGCTCATATTCCAGACAGCAAACGCACCAAACTGGACAACAAAAGTGTGAAATGTGTTCTACTGGGAATCAGTGAAGAGTCCAAAGCTTACCGTCTGTATGACCCACTCTCCCAAAAGGTGATTGTTAGCCGTGATGTTATTTTCAGTGAAGAAGAAGGGTGGCCGTGGGATGATACACATACTGAAGCAATTCAAGCTTCACTTGAATGGGATGATAACCAGGATGAGGCACTGGTCAACAACTCGAGTGAACCAGGTCATGAAGAAGACAATGGATTTTTTGAGAATCCTGAAAATCACGATGATTTTCATGATGCTACAGACAGCCATGATGAAAGCCATCAAGGAGATTTGGAGCCCAACCATGATGACAACCATCAAGAAGAGCTGGAGCATCAAGTAACTGAAATATCAACGCCTGCAGACTCTGTTTCACATGGTGGTGGAAATCGTCCTCGTCAACCACCAATTTGGATGCGTGACTATGACAGTGGAGAGGTTTACTCTGATGACAATGAAGGTAACTTTGCCTTATTTGTTGATGAAGATCCTTTGTCATATGAGACTGCAGCTCAAAGTGAAAAGTGGAGAGCTGCCATGGATTCTGAAATTGCAGCAATTAAGAAGAATAATACATGGGACCTCACTGATCTTCCCCACGGTGCAAAAACAGTTGGCGTTAAATGGGTATACAAGACTAAGCTTAATGAACATGGAAAAGTTGACAAGTACAAAGCTCGCCTTGTTGCCAAAGGATACACACAACAATATGGGGTTGATTATATGGAGGTTTTTGCACCGGTGGCGCGCATGGACACTATACGGCTAATTCTTGCGCTAGCAGCACAAAAGGGGTGGTCATTGTTTCAACTCGACGTGAAATCTGCATTCCTTCATGGTGAGTTAACCGAGGAGGTGTACATTGAACAACCTCCGGGTTATGTGATAAAAGGAGCAGAAAGGAAAGTGTGTCGCTTAAGAAGAGCTCTATACGGGTTGAAGCAAGCCCCGCGAGCATGGTACAGCCGAATTGAATCTTATTTCTTAAAGGAAGGGTTTGAGAAATGTCCTTATGAACATACTCTCTTCTTGAAGAAAACTGCCGAAGGTACTTTCTTAATTGTGTGTCTTTATGTAGATGATCTCATCTTTACCGGCAACGATGAAATGATGTTTAACTCGTTTAAACAATCCATGATGAAAGAATTTGATATGACGGATCTTGGTCGAATGAGATACTTTCTGGGTTTAGAGGTATTCCAACGAGCTGATGGAATTTTTATATGTCAAAGAAAGTATGCCCAAGAGGTGCTGCAACGATTCAACATGGCCGATTGTAATGGTGTGTTTAATCCAATTGTTCCAGGAGTCAAGTTGATCAATGATTCCACTAGCAAGGCAGTTAATAATACTCTATACATGCAGATAATAGGAAGCTTGATATATCTCACATCTACCAGACCAGACATTATGTTCGTAGTTAATATGCTCAGCAGACACCTAGCTCATCCTACCGAAATTCATATGCAAGCAGTAAAAAGAGTACTTCGGTATATCAAAGGCACACTCACGTATGGAATACTCTATAAGCTAGAAGGCAATAAAGAGCTTCTTGGTTACACTGACAGTGACTATGCTGGAGACTTAGAGGATAGAAAAAGCACTTCAGGTTTTCTGTTCTTGTTAAGTTCTGGAGCTATATCATGGTCTTCAAAGAAACAACCGGTAGTCACTCTCTCCACTACCGAAGCTGAATTCATTGCTGCCGCATCCTGTGCTTGCCAAGCAGTGTGGTTACGACGAATGTTGGAGAAACTCAATCAGGAATCCAAGGGAGCAACAGTGATGTATTGTGATAATAGTTCTGCCATCAAGCTCTCAAAAAATCCCGTCATGCACGGTAGAAGCAAACACATTGATGTTCGCTTTCACTTTCTTCGTGATCTCACACGAGATGGGGTTGTATCATTGCTGCACTGTTATTCTCAAGAACAATTGGCCGACATAATGACAAAACCCTTAACACGGGCAGTCTTTGAGAAATTGCGCATGTTGATGGGTGTTCGCCCAAACCCTGGTATAAACTGAAGATGGATCATCAGTTTAAGGGAGGGAATGTCACGTGAGAAGACTTAGTCCATTCACGTGAGAAGACTTAGTATTCAGTTGTTATGCTTTCTGATAATAATCCCTGAATATCAGGGCTTTTGAACTAGTCTTTGGCCACAGTTCATGTTATTTGCTTTTGCTGATTTTGCTGTAAGTTTGTTATTTCATATCTTATGTATGGCTATATAAAGCCACCATCGATGCTTAATAAAACAGTCAATTACAATTCCAGTAAATCAAGTTTAACAGTTCTTACTGTTTCTGTCATTAATGGGTGTAAATTGGGGTAGATGGATGTCAAAAATGCTTTTTTTGCATGGTAAATTGGATGAAAAAGTCTATATGCTGCAACCCCCAGACTTGATGGGTTTTCTGGCATCTAATGGATGGAAATGTGAAGGCTGCCATCAAGCGCCGGTTCACCATTGTTGCTCAGGTCACTAGCAATGCTCTTGCACTGGTTAATCATTTTGCATCTAGACACCTTGCCAAAAATTCTTAGATTTCGTCGAGGCAGAAGGTTCTTGTCATGTGTGATCATCATGAGGTGTTACAGGTAAGGTTATATGTGTTGCCGAGTTTTGTGTTTGAACTTGCTGCTCGTATGTAAATGTAAGATAAATGACCTTAAGTATTGTGTGATACCATTGTTACGCTTCTTCCTGTAAAAATAGGAGTATGCATCACCTCACCCATCTGTCTCTTTCATGGCCAACATAACTATAACTTTTCTCCGATCCCTTGCTGAAGTGTAGCAGTCATAGTTCATCGGGAAAATACTTGAAAAACTCAACCTGCCTGATTTTGCATTCTGAAACCGCCTTTCGTAATCGTTAGTTTTTGTCGTCTTCAGATAATATTCATCATTATTGGTCATGAATTAAGATATACGACACTTATTGCGCATGATATCTTCCTATTCGGACGATGTGTAAAGATTTAGTGAAATTGATAGTTGATTGAAGCTAAAATGAGCCATTCAAGACGTTATACGCTATCAATCTTGCCAGGTGAAGCTCTGCCTGAAATCTTTCTATCCTGTGAGTAATATAAGATTTGCTGGATGATTTATTTTTTTCATTTGATATGGAAATGTTTCAACCTAAATCTCCGTACTGTCATTGGTGATTAGTGGAAGCCATATTCCCTGTTTTTTAATTTTGTTGGGAGTGCGTTTAGTGATCGACGAGTTGGGTAGCCCGCGCGTTGCGCCGGACTTTTTATATGTAGCAAACTGATTATTTATGTGGTAAGCAAAGAATTTTTTAGTTGATAGATAGAGAATTGTAAATTTTAAATCATGCTATAATTTTTTTTTATGTATTGAATTAGTTGATTATTGTTATAAGATTAAAAACTCAGATAGTAATTCAATTTCGAAATTTAAAAATGATAAGCGATAAAATTTATGAAAGATCAACGAATTGTAATTTGAGTATTGCAAGACCATAATTGATTAATTGTTTAGTATGTATTGATTGTTTTGATGGTTATTTAATTGGTTGATGTAAATCTGTAATCAATAAAATGAATGAAAGATGATATTTTGTTGTCTTGAACTGAATGTTTTGATTGTTAAATATTTTTTAACAGTTATTAAGCATTTAACTGGTTGATACCAATATTATAATCGCTGAAATGTATTAAAGATAGATTTTTTTTTGTTTGCATTGATTTAGTTGGTTGTTGACATTATTTTACTGTCTTGGAGAATAATTTATTCACAGTTTGGATTTGAATTGTGTGTTGATTTAATTAACTCATAGATTGCAAAATTGCAATGTTTTGATTATCTGGTGTGTTTTAATTGGATTGATAATTATATAATCAGTTGGTCGAAAAAATATAATAGATTATATTGATTAGAGATTTTTGTTTGCTGTAGTCGATCGGGAATTTGTTGGTGGTTGGTTTTGTTGTAATTGTGTGGCCGATCATCTAATTTTTCTTTATTCAGTTGTGTTTACTGGTTATGGAAATATTTTTTGTATCCATTTGTATGGTGAATTATTTGATTGTTTGGTGTGATATTTTTTTGTTGTAGTTTATTGATCAATTTGTGAATGTGTTTTAATCGGTTATTTGTAATTGTGTGGCCGATTATCTACTATTATATAACTATATTAAATGTATCTTAGAATACTTATATTAATTTTTTATATTAAAAAAATCCTAGGTCATGTTTTCTTTTCCCTATATATATTCTTAGGCTAAAGATTAAAAATATATATATAAAAAATTAACACTATTACTGTCAAAAGAATAGAAATTATTAAATTATGAAGAGCAAAAAAAATATTAACAAAAGAGTTACTAACAAAATAATTGTTATTATTATTGTTATTATTATTTTTATTATTGTTATTGTTATTATTATTGTTGTTGTTGTTGTTGTTGTTGTTGTTGTTGTTATTATTATTATTATTATTATTATTATTATTATTATTATTATTATTATTATTATTATTGTGTTAAGTACACTTATATGTACATGGACAAAAATAGACATTATTCTATAAAAAAAATAAAAAAATTTGTGAATGTGTTTTAATCGGTTATTTGTAATTGTATGGCAGATCATTTACTATTATATAACTATATTAAATGTATCTCAGAATACTTATATTAATTTTTTATATTAAAAAAATCCTAGGTCATGTTTTCTTTTCCCTATATATATTCTTAGGCGAAAGACTAAAAATATATATATAAAAAATTAACACCATTACTGTCAAAACAATAGAAATTATTTAATTATGAAGAGCAAAAAAAATATTAACAAAAGAGTTACTAACAAAAATAATTGTTATTATTATTATTGTTATTATTATTGTTATTATTATTATTGTTATTATTGTTATTATTGTTATTGTTATTATTATTATTGTTATTATTATTATTGTTATTATTATTCTTATTATTGTTATTATTATTATTGTTATTATTATTATTATTGAAATAATTGTTGTTATTATTATTATTATTATTATTATTATTATTATTATTATTTTTATTATTATTATTATTATTATTATTATTATTTTTAAGCTGAATATAATTATATTATTATTTTTATTATTATGAAAGACTAAAATTATTTTATAAACTTTAATAAAAGGAAAAAAATTTATCATTGCCATCACTGCCAAAAGATTAAAAATTATTAAATTATACAGAGAAAAAAAAATTAACAAAAGAGTAAGCAAGAAAAACAATTAAATTATTATTATTATTATTATTATTATTATTATTATTATTATTATTATTATTATTATTATTATTATTATTATTATTATTGTGTTAAGTACAAAATTAAAATTCAAAGACAATTTTTATTTTATTTTATCCGATTTATCATTATATGATTATATTAGATGTATTTAAGAATACTGATATTAATTTTTTTCACTAAAAAAATTTTAGGTCATGTTTTCTTCGCCCTATATATATTCCTATGAGATAATATTCAATAAATATTAGAACATATAATTAATGAAAGACTACAAATATTTTAGAAACTTTAACAAAAGAAAAAAAAAATATCATTTCCATTACTGTCAAAACAATAAAAATTATTAAATTATACAAAGAAAAAAAAACATTAACAAAAGAGGAAGCAAGAAAAATAATTAAATTATTATTATTATTATTATTATTATTATTATTATTATTATTATTATTATTTTATTTTATCCGATTTATCGTTATATGATTATATTACATGTATTTAAGAATACTGATATTAATTTTTTTTATTCAAAAAAATTTAGGTCATGTTTTCTTTGCCCTATATATATTCCTATGAGATAATATTCAATAAATATTAGAACATATAATTAATGAAAGACTAAAATTATTTGAGAAACTTTAACAAAAGGAAAAAAAAAATCATTGCCATTAGTGTCAAAACAATAAAAATTATTAAATTATATGAAGGAAAAAAAACATTAGCAAAAGAGGAAGCAAGAAAAATAATTAAATTATTATTATTATTATTATTATTGTTATTATTATTATTATTATTATTATTATTATTATTATTATTATTATTATTATTATTGTGTTAAGCACAAAATTAAAATTCGAAGACAATTTTTATTTTATTTTATCCGATTTATCGTTATATGATTATATTACATGTATTTAAGAATACTGATATTAATTTTTTTTATCCAAAAAAATTTAGGTCATGTTTTCTTCGCCCTATATATATTCTTATGAGATAATATTCAATAAATATTAGAACATATAATTAATGAAAGACTAAAATTATTTGAGAAACTTTAACAAAAGGAAAAAAAAAATCATTGCCATTATTGTCAGAACAATAAAAATTATTAAATTATACGAAGGAAAAAAAACATTAACAAAAGAGGAAGCAAGAAAAATAATTAAATTATTATTATTATTATTATTATTATTATTGTAAAATTCGAAGACAATTTTTATTTTATTTTATCCGATTTATCATTATATGATTATATTACATGTATTTAAGAATACTGATATTAATTTTTTTTATTTAAAAAATTTTAGATCATGTTTTCTTCGCTCTATATATATTCCTATGAGATAATATTCAATAAATATTAGAACATATAATTAATGAAAGAATAAAAATATTTTAGAAACTTTAACAAAAGCAAAAAAAAATATCATTGCCATTACTGTCAAAACAATAAAAATTATTAAATTATACGAAGGAAAAAAAAAATCACAAAAGAGGAAGCAAGAAAAACAATTAAATTATTATTATTATTATTATTATTATTATTATTATTATTATTATTATTATTATTCAAATTGAAGGATAAAATTAAAAAAATAAAATTTGGAGGACCAAAAATAAATAATGCAAACTGCGGGAGGGACTAAAATAATAAAATCAGAAGAAGAGGGACTGAAATCAAACTTTGTATATATTACCAATTTCAATTGGAGGACCAAATCAAATAAATCAAAACTTCCGTACCGGAATAATTGAAGGAATAAAAAATAAATACAAAATCAAAAGTATAAGGACTGACATAAAAACTTTCTTATATAATCAATTTTAATTGAAGGGCGCAATTGAAAACGATAAAACTTTAATTTGAATAAATCAGTAATAACAACGAAATCAAAACTTCAGGGACCAAACTAAACTGTACACAAACATCAGGGACCGGACCTGACTTTGGGGGCGGCAGGAGAGAGAACAGCGACGTCCGTGAGAAAATCGTCCGGCGCCGCTTAACCGGACATCTAAGACGGGAACGCGCCGCGACGGAAGAGAGAGGACATCCCGGCGCATCTTGTGGGGTGGCGGAGGTCAATTTTTGACGGCGTAACGACACCGCACGCGCCTCCAACGTGGCGCGTAAGCGGGGAACCTCGCTGGCGCGGGTCGGACACGCGCCAGACGTCCGCGCGTAAATATAATAAAATAATGGGTCAATTACTGATACGCCCCTGTCCCCACCCATAATTACGAAAATACCGGATGGGAAAGGACGTCCCTGCCCCCGTCTCCTGTTTGCAATTTTGTCGTTTTCCGTGCCCATTTTCGTCAGTGCACTGTGCCAAAAAAGCGAGAAAACCCGAGAGAGCCCCTGCAACTGTGCACTATTTTGTCTTTTTCGGGGGCTGTAATCGGCAATGCACTGTTCACAGGCGGAAAAAACAAAAAAAAATAGGGTGGACGAACTCGCGCGACACACGGATGAAAAAGCTCGCGTCCACAGTGATTTTAGACACAATGAACAGTAATGAACAGTGATATTCGTTTTGTTTTAGCTATTAGTTAATGATACCACGTCCTGTAATGGCTTTCTAATCACCGAAACGACAATTGGCCGACTTTATATGGTTAAGCTCAAGGAGAACGAGGTGACAGTCCGACCATAAGCCGTGGACAAAATAAACAAAACAAAGTTAAAGCTAAAGCATGATTACTGATTTGATTATACAAAATACCAGTTTACTTTTGACAACTTTGGATTTAGTTTGCCAGCAAGGCGACCAGATCCGTATCTGGTTGATTTTGCAAATCACTAAATGCAATCTAAAGCATTAAAAGTAGGGAACATCTTTTTGCAGTGCTTATCTTCTCAAGCTATCCATGCAAATTTCATATGAATGAACTGACGATTGTCTGTAAAACATTCTGCCAGTCACAGTGAACTCAAGGTGACGATGGCAAAGGAGGGTCTAGCCGTGCCACTCCGTTCCAGAGAAGTCTTCAATGGAGGTAATGATCCCGAAGACCAACATGTGAAGCAGAGACGTATTCGAATTGGAGCAAAAACTATCATCTCAAATTTACGAAAGTTATATTCCTCATGTTTCCAGTTTTGCTGAGATTTTCAAGCAAGCATTTTAAACTCTGAAATCTTCACGACTTCCTACAAATAAATTCCCTTTTGTTGAAGAGGGTTGGAGACTTCACATGTGACCATGAGGTTGAGTAAATTAATTATATTTATCTCAGAATGGTGGGAAGCCAGAAGCCAAAATCAATCTCCATGAAAGCTGAAACACACAATAAGAAAAGAGGTTTCTCAGCCCCCACAAAGTGGTGGATGATCACCCGAGGCTCAACTGCTCAGGAAAAAGGAAAGGAAAATGGAGTGGACAAGAAGCAGGTGTAGCGATATGGAGCGCTAACGGGAAGTTAAATTAATAAAAGAAACACATCTAGTTTCATTTCTAGACAATCGTATCAGGATGAAGAAAGAAAAGGATTAAAAATATGTCAACACTTGGCTATGGGACGGCCGAACCTAGATTGCTTTCAATATTAAAATTCTACGCAGTTTATACATATACGGTTCCATTTTATTAAGAACTCGATTTGAAACAAGATATTTTGTCGAGAAACCAGGACCGGGATCAATACATATTAGATTTTAAATGCATGTGGCTTGAATTTTCAGTAGCTCACTGCATATCTTCTGACAGAAAAGACATTAGACATTAGCAGAGCTAGTTAATGTCGAATGATTGCTGACCGTGCAATATCAGTGGCATTACAAGAGCTAGCTGGACGGGGCTTTTCATGTTGGATTTCTCAGACACAACCAACGTATGGATTCAACAGTGCCAGTCCCCCCTGCTGAATCACATTCAGCACCATCCGTGGTGTCTTTTGTTTTTTTCCTTGCAGAACTGTGAGGATTTTCTACCGAATTGCAAAATTTGCAGTAAAATTACCCTGATTTTTAAACGAAGCATTTCATCATGGGTTTCGAGCCATCAAACTAAGGCCCACCCAACAACCCTCCCAATCAATCATCTCTCTATATAATTAACAATATTATCACACATTTCACAATATCTTTGATGTTTCTTGCCTCAGGTAACACCTTACCTGGTTCAAATTATAATTTCATAATCCCTGAAGAAGACAGAATTGAAAGGATGGTGAACAATTTGATTGGTTGTGGTGCGGTTTTCAATAAATACACACCGTCTTATTTTTGCATTTAAAAAACGTTTCTGAAAAGGAAAAAAAATTATTTTAAAATTATTTTTAATATATTAATGATAAAAATATATTTTTTTAAAATAAAAATATTATTTTAATATATTTACAAATATAAAACAATTTAAAAAATAAATACAACCCAACATTCTCAAACACCTTTCCAAGAGAGCAATCAATTGTTGATATGTGTAATTTCATAACCATATAATACACAATTTAGTGTTAGATACTAGAATAACCAAGATTTTATTCACCCATCCGGGCCACAACTCTTTCAAGGAACCAAAGTTGAGCCTTTATATAATTCGGGCTCTTTCTTCTCATGCTCAACAAAGTTACTTCAGCTTGCGAAATAGGGAGAAATGGAAACTTCTGTTGCAGGCCTTACTATAGCAGCTGTTCTCTTTCTCCAATTCTCTGTGAACTCATCATGCCCAGCCACTGGATCTTTACCATCAAGAAACACAAATATAGAATATATTAAAACTACTTGTTATAACACCACACTGTACCCTAAATTATGCTACCACACCCTTGCAATCTATGCCAGCACGATCGAAACCAACCCTAAACTACTAGCCAGTACTGCCCTTAACGTGAGCCTCAGAAACACCTACTCGACATCAAGGTTGATGAAAAGGGTGTCCAAACTTCCTGTTCTTGAGCCTCGAGTGGCTGCGGCCATGTTAGATTGTACAGAGGAGGTTGGGGACTCGGTGTATGAGCTCCAAAGGTCCATGGAAGAGATGGGTCAGGCTGATGGGTCGAGGTTTTCTAAGGCAATGAGTGATGTAGAAACATGGGTTAGTGCAGCATTAACAGACGATGATACCTGCTTGGATGGATTTGCTGAGGAGGTCATGAATAAAAAAGTGGCGGCCATTATTAAGAGACACGTACAAAGAATGGCACGTTTGACTAGTAATGCTCTGGCTCTTGTCAATAGATTTGCTTCAACTCAAGCCAGTTTACCATAATCATGTCCTCGGAAATTGTAAGGAATCCAATCCCAAGCTGTCAAAGCTCATGCATGTAGCAATTTGTAGCCTGAACTATCTCTGTCTTCTGCAGTTTCTGAAGATACTATCTTGTTTACAAATAAAATTTGGTCTCTGTGGCTTTGGATTAGATATACTATGAAACATTTCTTTTAAATTCAATCGCCCCAAAGTCAAATTAGCATGCTGTAAAAGTGGGGTCGGGTTTCTTGAACTGAAACTTCAGTTTCTCTCGTTGCCTCTGGTATTGGATACTACCGTGTGTTTAGGGACTATTGTAATTACCTGCGGCCTGCTGTTATCAACTATACGAGCCAATTGCACAGCATTTCGGTGCAGTATTTTTTTTTTTAAGAGAATGAGATTTTTTCCATAATAAGTCTACGAAGAATTTTTTATCATATGTAATTAAGCTTCTAATAAAATATATAAATTTTAAATTGATATAAATTTAATTTGTTTAAGAAATTTAAATGAAAATTAAATGTTTTGTTCTCTTAAAAACAAATGTTAAGCAACGCAAAGTTGTAAAAATAAAACAAAATATAAGATAATATTGAACCATAAATTTTTTTCAAGTTATTAATTCAAGATATTAGATCTGAAATACTATACATAAAAAATTATAAAACTCAATTCTTAACAAATACATTAAATAATGAATTATTTCAATTATTATTCTCATTGTTATTATTGCGATTGTTAAATTGTCACTATCACTATAGTGACCACAAACCATTATTGTAAATAATTAATATTATAATTATTATTGGCATCACTATTGTTGTCATAATCATTATTGTTATTATCGTTGTCATCATTATCACGATAATTATTATTTACCAAATCATCGTTACAGTTATTATCATCACAATTATACCTAATACTACCACTATAATATTGTTATTAATATTATTAAAATTACCATTCGTATTAATATCATTATTTTTTTTTTGTTATTATTGATATTTTAATATTATTTTAAGATTTATTGTTATCACTATCATCACAATCATAATTATTAATATCATAAGCATTATAATAAATTATTATTGTTATTATCATTATTATTAGTAATGTCACTATCATTATCATAACTATAACAACTAAAATTATTATTATTACTATTATTATTACTGTCTAAACAATGAGAATTATTATTATTACATCACATCGATAGAGTTAGGATGGGAAAGAAAATAAGGAAGAAATGGAAGCTAGGAAGACATGGAAGCTAGGAATGCTAATTTGGTTGAACTTATAAATCAATACATGACATTTAATTCTCCTAAATTTGAGGTTGAGAATACAAATGAAATGACTATGTAATGTGGAAATTTAGTTAATCTCAACACATATTGGATTAAGTTAATATTGATGATGAGATTCATAATATTAATTATCACAGTAAGCATAAGGGGAATTAATTAGTGATGCATGTAACTTACCTAAGTCTTTGGGATGCCAGAAGAGATCATATATTTTAAGAGCAACATCTGATGATTGATATAAATATCTACATGAAATGGTATATAATCATCATGTGATGTTTTGTTAAACCTATGTGGTTGTGTTTTCTAAGGCGTTAACGCAACTCCATGCATTATGCCCCTGATAAATGAGGCATAATTGTTGGGTAAGTGATTTTTTTGCAAATAATATTTATTACATATTGTTAATGTTATTATAGATTATTAGTGCTAATTATTTTTGTAATGTATGTATATAGGTTCATTACTTAGTATAGGAGGCTCGAAAAACAGGAGTGACTACCCGTAAAGGCATTGTAGCCAACACTACATTTGATTTGTGTCATGGTGGACTTCAAGAGGTTAAGGAGATTAAGTGTCGTGAATCAACATTTGAGGAAGATAAGGTTGTTTATTGTGGAAGTGTTAGGGAAGATGGTCAATCTGTGAGCATTTCATACTCGGTTTACAAGTCAGGGTGATAATGGCGTGGACCTCTATACGGATACTATATATTTATTCTCAAGTTGGGATGTAAGTGTTCTAGATTTGTCAATAAGCTAGAGTGATATTGATCATCACTCTTATAAGGATGCTACAAACGCATCCTCCAGTTGAACGAGTTGAGGCGATACTCCAAAACCATCACAAGTCCATGAGCATTTTAGAATCGTTCATGAACTGAGCCAATTAATAGTTGTAGAAAATTATGAATAAATGATGAGATGCAGTTTTAATAAAACAATATGGTATGTTAATAATTATGTTTAACTATGCTAGTTAGGACTGATGTGTTGCTCATGTGAATAATGATTTTAAGTTGGAAAACTTGCACATAAATTGCTATGAATTTTTGGGCGAGAAATTGAAGGCTAAAAATATTGCACCTGCATGTCACATATATCTGGTTACAATATATTTTTTGGAACGTGAATATTCATGTCAGTTTACACGCATCTCAACAAATCTCACAAGTCTTAAAATGAAGTAGAATTCAAACTAGTAACCCTAGAAAACAAACCCAGGATCTGACCAGTTAATCCACACCCGATAGATTTCGGTTGCAACATATAGACTTATAAAACCATGCTAGATCAAAATATTAATATGTAGAGTTATAAAACCGTGCTATATCCAAATATTGATACGTAGAGGTAGACTACTATCAAAAACACCTATGCTGAGTTCAGAAAAGTCCAATTTTAATTCCAAAGAATTTCATTTTCCCTTTAATTCATGTTGTTAATTATTTTTGCGCTTGTGAAAGAGCTTCATAGTAGAACTTGTGAATGACATGCCTTGAATAACATCCGTTTTAGGGTCTCACGAGCTGATCGGGCCCGCTTCGCTGGGCATTTTTATCTATGTAGAAAATTAATTGATTTTATAAATGTTGTATTATGTTATTTTAATATTTAATTAGTATAATTGTAATTGATAAAATATGCAAAAAATGGTTTTTTTCAACAAAAATGTGATTGAATATTGTTATTGCTAAAAAACTTTTGATAAAATTTCTTAGGAAATTTGCTAAGAAGGTGAAATGATTTCTAAGAAATTTGTTATCACGGATACTCTGGTTAAAAAAACAAAATAACAAAAGAAACCCGGTTAAAAAAGAACAATTGAGTTGGACAGTAAAAAATCAAAAAAACATGTGAAAAAAGGTCACCGTTTCTTAAAAGAAACAAACAAAGGGTCTAAAATATAAATTTAAATTCAAAGCGAAAGTTTTTTTTATAAGATTTATTCATCATATTATTATATTCAATATCTTTAAGAATGCCGATATTAATTGTTTTTTTCAAGAAATCGTAGGTCATTTTTTTTCTCTCTTTATATATTTTTAGGCGATAATATTCAATAAATATTAAACACATATACTTAGTCTCACATATTATATAGTGTGATCGCAATGGGAAGTAATTTTTATATTTTTTAATTGTAGATAACCTAGGTAAATTTGTTAAAAAAAAACAATATGAGTTGCCTTTTTTCCCCAGTAATATTAGATCTGACACATTATAAATAAAAACATTGTAATATTTTTCAAAAAAGGAATATATATTTTTTGCGTGCTATCATTACTTATTTGCTGTCTAAAAAAAACAGTGTAGTCGAAACAGAAAGTGCCTGATATATTTTTTAATTGTATATAATGTAGGCAAATTTGTTTACCTTTTGTTTTTTTGAGTTGTATTTTTTCCCGGGTAATATTAGATCTTAAATATTAAAAATCCATATTTTTTTTTCAGAAATACACTTGAACAAAAGAGCACAAAAATAAAATATGTTTCATTTTAATGTGTTTTTTGAAAAAATATAATTAGATGTTAAGGCATTGAAAATAATGACAATAATTATTCGTAAGTTTTTTTCTTTATAAATATGTTACACTAATTATAGATTTTGCTATTTATTTCATATTAGTGCATTTAAAATAATGATAATAACAATTTGTGATTTTTTCTCTGATAAATATTTTAGACTAATTATATATTTTGCTATTTATTTCATATGAACACCTTAAAATATATATATATTCATAACTTTTTGCAATTGCGATCTCTTTTAGGTATTCAAGAAAATAACAATAATTATCGTGGTGCGCATAAGCTGACCCGGACACTTCGGTTAAGGAAAAAAATGTATAAGTGGCAAATCAAAATAGGAATAAATTTTTTAAAAAAAAGTGAATCCGGAGATTAGTTGTGGTGCACGTAAGTTGGCCTGGACACCTCAGTTATCAAAAAAAAGTCTTGTTTTTTGTAAAACCAAAAACAACAACCAGCTAGTAAAAAAAAATCAATTTTTTAACATAAAAACCTTTTTTTTTTAAAAAAAAAGTTCTTAAAAAAAAAAAATCAGATTTGAAAAAAAAACAACAATCAGTTATTAAAAAAAAAAAAAAAAAAAACCCTTTTTTAAAAAAAAAAATAGTTATTAAAAACAGAAAATATTATTTTTTGGAAAAAAATAAAAAAACAACCCGTTAATTAAAAAAATATTTGTTTTTAACAAAAAAACATTTTTTTAAAAAAACAAACAGTCCTTTAAAAAAAATATCAAATTTGTAAAAAGAAAAAACAACAACCAGTTATAAAAAAAAAAAAACCTTTTTTTTAAAAAAAAAAACCTTTGTTTTTAACAAAAAAAATCAGTTTTTTTTTTTTAAAAAAAAAAGAAAGAAAAACGAAATGAGATTGGTAAAAAACAAAAACAGTTCTTAAAAAAACAAAAGAAAACAGATTTTTTCAAAAAAAAAAAAAAGAAAAAGAAAAAAGAAAAACGAAATCAGATTGGTAAAAAAAACTTTTTTTTAAAAAAAAAAAAGAAAAACGAAATCAGGTAAAAAACAAAAGAAAACAGTTTTTAAAAAAAAAAGAAAAAGAAAAAAGAAAAACGAAATCAGATTGGTTAAAAAAAAAAAAAAAAAAAAAAAAACCAAATGCAGTTTTGATGGCTGGGGTTCGAACCCCTGCGCGCTGGATTCAGCGCGCAGGGCGTGCCGCTCAACCACATCTATTCTTCAGTCATCTCCACCATAAAAAATATAAAAATCATTCCTGTGAAAAAAAAAACAGGTGCACCTACACTCGCGAAGCAAAAGTGAAAAACGACCAGTCCACAGTGCACATGAGTCTGTGCACATGAGTCTGCGTGCACAGTGGACTGGTGGCCGAGCTGTTTTAGCTTATTTAGTAATGCCTTGAAACGACCTGAAAACAGCATCCTCCATGTCTGAAAAGACTTGGAGGGTAAAGTTAGGTTTCCTTCTCATGATGAATAAATTAGTTGTTTTTTAAAATAATATTTTTTTAATAAAAACTATTTTTAACATCGCATCAATATCATTTAAAAATACATAGAAAAATTAGAAGAAAAAAAAAAGCTGAAAGTTGCAAAGCCTAGAGTAACTTTTTCCACTACTTGAGTGGGGCAAGCACAGGTGTGTCCGCACGCAAACAAATATATGAAAACAAACATCTCATAAACTGCTTTTCCAATTAAATTAATTTTCACCACCTGTCCCTTTCAAATTCACATTTGAAATTACAAATCACTGGTTAAAAAGCAAAAACAAAACCAAAAAACGGTAAATGTTCATGTAAATGGTTTTTTCCATTCAAATCTTATCTCATCTGGACGATCCCAGCGTGGACAAGCTTCTGAATCTTGCTTGTCACCATTGGGTTCTTCATGTGTTCCTGAGCCGCCTTAGGGTTCTCTTGGAAGTCAACCAACACCTGTAAATTGGGACAGAATGTATCATTACCAAGCATAAGTGCAGCCATTTTGGGTTTTGCCGGGAAAGGATGACATGGCAGTTCAGATACTTACCTGTCTCATGACAGGATCTGAGAGAATGTTTTGAATTTCTGGGTCCTGCATTGCTTTGGCCTGGCAAGAGGGAAGACACAAACTCAAGACCATGATCAAGATAACTCTTTGATATTCTGAGAATAAACCGCAGTCAGCAAGCAATCTTACCTGTCTCTCTTTCAGTTCCTCTGGGCTTAGGTCACCACGGCTGGCTTTATTGAGCTGCTCCACACATCTGTAAAATAAGTGTGAGCGAAACCAAGACTCTCCCATCTATGGGTACACTTAAACGTAAACAAATCCAGATGAAAATAAATACCTTCCGACACCATCTAGCAATTCCTGGTTATGGGGGTCATGTTTCAGACCCTCCTGATAAGTTTCCAAGGCTTTATCATACTCTTTCATAAAGAATTGAACAGCACCTTTTCTTGTATAACCCTTTGAAAAAGTTGGATCAAGTTCAATGCACTTCTCTGCGTCCTTCAATCCCTCGGGCAGAGCTCCTAGTTTAGTGTAGCATGCAGCTCTGTTACTATATGCCTGAAAACAGCAACCAGCCATGAATTAGAGTTGAACAACTGAAACTTTTCACATGCATAAGAAAAATGCCTGGATGGCTATTTACCTTAGGATTTTTAGGATCCCTTCTCAAAGATTCTGTGTAGTGCTTCACAGCCTCTGGATACTTTTGCTGCTTGAAATATTCATTGCCTGCAGAAAACGCATACCAACACAATATGCATATATGTGAGGAAATTCATCAATTAAATGCCAGAATAACATGAACAACATTCAAAGGAATGGCCAGCAACTTAATATAAACAAAGAATGGCTTGGCTACCTTTCTCACGTTCTTCCTCAGCCAATTTTGGATCACAGTATTCTTGTTGCTCGAGATCCTTCTTAGCTTTCTCAGCTTCGTTTAGTTTCTTCAGTGTGTCAGGATTGCGATGCTCTGTCAGGGCCTTCTGGAAGGTCTCAATGGCTGGTTCATAGTCCTTCGAGCATCTTGCTGTTTTTGCCAAGGCAGTTCCTTTCCTTGTCAATGCTCTTGCTATCATCTTATAATCTGATCTGAGCTCTCTACCCCTTTCAACAGCTTTGTCACAATCTTTGATACATTCGTCATTCTGAAAATTACAGTAAATGGATCAGAGAAAGGGTAAAGGTGAAATCAAATAGTAACAAGTGCTGCTAAGTAACTGTTTGGCACTGCGTTTCAAAAACACACTTTTGAAAAAAATTGAAATTTTTTTATTTTTACTTTTTACTTCAAGTTTTTTTTGGTGTTTTTAGATTATTTTGATGTGCTAATATCAAAAATGATTTAAAAAAAAATCATTATAATACTTTTATGAATGAAAAGCACTTGAAAAAAACAACATCAACTACACTCCCAAACAGGCTCTAAATACTTCAACTGTGTCCTGTATTAAACCATGCACAGTGATGTGGAACAACAAAGGAAGCAAAACTTGTGTCTTTCATAGACAAAGGAAAAATTGTCTAGGTATTAATTTCTATTTAGCATTTTATTTCTCCTAAGGGATAACTAGCTTTATTAGGTCTTTCATATTCTACAGACTTGCTATTTTATTATTTAGGAATGTAAGTCCTTATCGATTTGGGACTACTAGAACTCTATAAATATGTATGTAGTCTTTCAATAATATGAATAACAGTTTATGAATAAAAATTCCAGCAATTTGCTTTTGATTGTGTGACTCAATATCCCTTTGGCGTGAAGCTTTAGATTTTTTTCTATCCTCTAGGTGTGACTCCAAAGAACCCCAGGTGTGAAGCTTTAGGTTTTTTACAATCATATAGGTGTCTCATAGGAACCCTATTAGTGCGACTCTAATAATTTTAACTTCCCAGCAATAATCCACTTCAATACAGCCCTAAGCAGCCTCCAAAGTTAGATTCAGAACAGCCTTCAGGGGTGTTTGGCTGGGCAGCGCAACCACTATTTCACCAAATTTTGTATTGTTTTTGCTTTAAATTATTTTTTAAAATTGTTTTAATATGTTGATAATAATAAATTTATATATATATATATATATATATATATATATATATATATATATATATATATATATATCATTCTAATGCCTTTCTAAGCAAAAATCTCTTTGAAAAGAAACCTCTAACATACTCCCAAACACCCCCTTCAAAGCTGCTCTGCATCACACAGATAAGAGCATAACAGCAAGAACAAATTTATGACAGAAGTAAGCGCAAACAGAAGCCTCAAAAGGCTAGTCCCTGTTAGCATAATCACATAAAAAACTTCAAAGCAGAGAAAGCTAATCAGCCTACAAGTGATCACCTACATTTCTCTAGATTGCTCGTAGGAAAAACAGGACAAATATGCCCAAATTCCATTAAAGTATGAGCAGCACAACCCAATTTCACACAAAAAATTCCAAACAATTAAAAAGTATCTCTTTCTCAAGTAATATAGTTCACTGAAATAATTGCCAAAACTTGCAACTCCTTTTGGACCAAACTTATGAAGAAAAGGGTGAGAGAAAACAGATTGTTTCATGGTAGAGTTTAATTAAAGGAAACAGAAAGGGACAGATATATAACTCCACTAGCAGATTTGTTTTCACGCTTATGTATCTCTCAGACCCCATTAACTCTTTCAATCTAATAGTCACTAAAGAGAGGTAATCAATGCTATAATATGAGCTCTATGTTGACTTGAAAGATTCGCCCTTTAACAGCCTATGACATCATTAACATAATTTCTTTACTTCAATAAGATTAAACATCATTCACCTAATGGAGAACATCATTTGAAAATCATAGATCCCGTCAAAATATTTAATTTACCTTTCCCATCTCCAAATAAACAGCAGCACGATTCGTCAAAAACGAGATATCTTCATCATCAAGCTCCATTGCCTTCGTATAATGCTCAATAGCCTTCTCAAATTCCTTCTTTTTGTAAGCAGCATTCCCCAACTCCTTTTCTTTCACTGCTTGCGCCTTCCTCTCCTTCGCTTCGTTCTCCTCCGTTACCTCCATTGGCTCTGGTTCCACCACCTTCTCCTCTTCCACCACCTTCTCCACCTTCCTCTCTGGCGCAGACGGCTGCGAAGTGGACGTCCCCTCCGGGATCTCCATATCTTCCCCTGCATTCGGTTCTCTTAACTTCACATTCAACAAAACCCCCAAAGCTTGCATCACTCTCTGATCCTTCAAGTAGAGATTCAAATTACTAGGGCTTTTCTGAATGTCTTGCATCATCTTAACAAAATCGGGTTGCTGCAAATACATTCTTGTGGATGGATCCGCCGTTAGCTTCGCCCACATCTCTGGACCGGAGAAAGCATCACCAAACGGACTCGGCGGGGGCGCCGCACGGCTTCTGGAGGCAGCTGCTTGAGCATCAGCCAAGCCGGATTTCAACCCTTCATTATTAGGATCAATCTCGAGTCCTTTCTTGTAGGCAGAGATAGCGTCTTGGTTTTGGCGCAAGCCAAGGTGAGCGGCGCCGAGCCGAGAGTAGCCTTTGGACCAGTCCGGCTTCAACTCAACGGTTTTCTTAGCGTCTTGCAGAGCATCGGCGTAGTTGTGTAGGGAAGCGTGAGCCGCCGATCGGTTAGAGTAGAGTACGTGATTAGTTGGAGAAAGAGCAATGGCGTCTGTGAAGTGCTTGACAGCGGCGGCGTAATCCCCAGAGGAAAAGGCAGCGTTGCCTTTGGCTTTGGCTTCTTCGGCCATGTTGGACGGTGTCGAGTTATGTCGTCTAGGTGATTGAGGGGTATTTGGAGATACTTTTCTTTCTTTCAGAGACAGGGAAGAGTGCGAGGGACAGAGGGGGCATATAAGGAAAGAAGAGGACGAGAGAGTTCTGGTAAGAAATTTGAGTTCTGGAATGTTCTTTTCTCATGTTTTTTACTAATTGGATTCGAACTCGCTGGATGGGATGAGGGTGTTTGGTGACGGGGATTGTAAGGGTAATGCTCTGGTCAAGTGGCGTTTTTGTTTTGACTAATTTGACTCACTTGTCATCAAATATTTTGGAATTTAAAAGGGTTTTATTTTAAATTTTACACTATTTGTCGAGTTGAAAGAAAATCGATAAAAGGAAAATAAAATTATATTTAGGATTATTATATTATGTGTAGTTGCATTTAAAAAAAAAACTATATATGAATATATGATATGATAACATATATATATATATATATATCATTTTTTTTTATTGTAAATGATCAAATAATTACATTCAATGTTCTATATATGTTAACAAAATTGAAAAAAAATACAAATTATTTTCAATAACATAATCAAATATTTGAAAATATCTTTCAGCTTATTTTCCATTACATTGCTGAATATTTTATAAAAATCATTTTTCTGGAATTTATTTTATAAAAAAAACTTTTTTAAAAAAAATACATTACTTCCCAGAGAATAAATTGTGCCTTAGTTCGGAAAGAAACAGAGAACCAACCATGTATTTAAATATTAGAAAAGCATACAAGCCACAAAATGCATCGTTCGAGAGCCTGATCCCAATTTATCTCGGAAGCAAGGGCTTCCGTTAATTTAATTAAACGCTGGAACATAAAATCAATACGTTACAGTCTATAGTATAGGATAACAAATTAAAACATTTGGTAACGAAATATAAAAAAAGTTGACTGAGAAAGAAAAAAATCTTCTTTGGAATGCCAAGCCACTAGTATCTCCGGTGCATCCAGTTAACAAGATATTACTCCCAATCTGAAATCGCAGCATACCATGCACTTCACAGTTTCATGCATGCCATGCTATCATTAGAGAAAGATTCTACGAGGTTGATGTTTTGCCTACGCACCACAATGCTGATGCTCATTAACATATTTCTTGTGGAAGACAATATCCTTATTGTATAGGAGCCAGAAATGTAACAAAACTATCTCAAATGCCCTTGTATTTCGCTCACCCAATTCAAAATTTTGATTCATAGAATGAAAACAATGAATTTTTTTTCAGTATTTCCCCCTCCATGAAGACCACTTTAGTTTCAACTGGTGCCACAAAGGAGAAATACCCAGAACTCCACGTGCTAACCTTGGATCAAACACATCAAAATGTACCTGTCTCAGGGTGTCCAAGAAAACTTGGGCAGGCACAGCTGGCAGAAGCACTGAACGAGCCTCAGCAGGGACTGTTCCAGCTAACGAACGAGCCTTCAGCAAATGGACATTGGCTACTGATGCCATATCAAATACAGCATTACATAAACTCTCGCGTGAATCCAAGCGGATTTCAAATCGACCTCCCTCCTTAACCAGTAACCCATGTTTGGCTGCCACTTCAGTTGGTATGTAACAAAAGTGTCGGTTGCGACTAGCATGATATGGAAGTGATCTAAGCAGCAAAAGAAGGCCACTTGCCTTACCAACATGTGATGCTGCATGATCAGCTGCAGTGGACTTGATATCACCAGCTTGAAGAGTCATATACAAAAGGGTTGATACAGTGTCCTCGGCATATTTTTCCAACTCTTCTATTGTTTCTGGGATGTCAGTAACCTCTCTCCTCGCATCGTTAATCCGAGCTTCAACAGGCCGTTTCAGCCAGCCCTTGCTAATTCTATTCTCAGATATCACCGATGAGAGAGCCTGAGCAGTTGGGTGCTCAATCACTTTGTTAGCGTAGATCTTATCTATAGCTTCTTGCCACCACAGAAGGCGCATAAGACCAATATTGGGATCTGAAGCAACATCCATAGCTCTGGCAGTTTCAACATTGAAGGCACGGAGTGCGAATGCAGCCTTCCGGATGTTAGGAGGAAGTTCAAGGAGGCAGAGATAGTGATGATAATCATAACTTCTCACTTGCTGTACACAATAGGAGAAAGCTGTCCGTAAGCTACTAGAAGCACCATTCATCAAATCACCACTGTGGTTCCTCCTGTAAATGCATGATAGTTATACAAGTAGCAAATCTAAATAATGATTTAAAAGAACAAGACTCACTTTTATGTCTGGGTGAAGCAGATTATTTAGAAAAACCATATAGGAGAAAGATCCACTTTAGTCCCCTGAATCAGCAATTGATTCACAATTTCGTTCACTTAGATTCCAAATGGTCCAAGTAAAAGAACAAGTAACAATGATAGGAGTAAAAATTTCATAAATTTATCCATGTAACTTGCAAGTTATAGAACTTGTCAGTAGTAACGATGCACTTCTAGGCATGTAAGAGAGAGGCGGTTGCTCATACACCATACCAAAGATGTTAGCGACAAACTTAAGATGTCAAGTATGTCATACACAGTAACCCTTATAGAAGTGATAAAAACCATTTATTAAACTGACTCACTGTGCAATATCTTATATTACAATTGCATGTTCTAACAGAGTCGGTTTCAGTTCATTTGTTGCTCGAGCCGAACCACTTGGATTATTCTAACTCTCCATGTTTTCTCTGTGAGCCAAGAACAGCTCACAGAATCTCAAGATTTCAAAGACAACAATTCTCGTGGAGGACTTCCACATATGATGTCAAAGTGCACGGGTCGGAACAATGGATTCATCGTTTCCTTGATATATTCTGGCCATTGCCCAACATCATTTCTTAAGAACACAGCCCAGTGCAGAAAACAGGATGCTTCTAGGGAAAGAAATTGTGCCCAAATTAAGATTACTGTTAGTTCAGAGTGAGGAAATTACAGGTGGTAATCCTTATAGACCAAGCATGTCGATTTTCAAACCAAACGAGATCTTAACATTATAGTCACGTTTGTCTCAAGAGGAATATGATTGAATAACTGGAAGCTTTAAATTCGAAAAATGAAGAGAAACTAGAATCCAACAAACGGGTGGTTGGTGGAAACTAGGAGCAAACACAGAGCTAACAAATTTGACAACAGATCACTGAAAAAATGCAGCTTAAGAACGTTTCTCACAGGCATTTAATCAAACGAAATGAGGGCATTCTAAAGCATTGAGCTTTTTGCCCAAAAAGAGGAAGTGCATAAGGCAACCAAATCTATACGAGGAAGTAATAGTTACATAGAGCAAAGAAATCAAGTAATTTAAGGATAATCTTCACGCTGAAATGATTGCAGCTTACCGATAGAGAGAGATGGAAAGAGAGGAAATCCCAGGTAAAGCTTTCAAAAGACAGAGAGTCCGGATTCCTTATGCGATGTTGGGGGGGAGAGAGACAACATCAAAATGTTCGTGTGGCATCCACAAAAACCTTCCTTGTGGAGGTGAAATTCTGGGCATTGATTTTGTCTCCACGAAACGGCACCATTTCTAACAGCACTCCTTTCCCCCTCCTCCTAAACGCCGCGTTTTATCTCTTTTTATATCAGCAGTAAAGCTTCTTCATAAATTATAAAATTGACTAGCCAATGCCTAGTGGCACTATATGTTTTTCAATCTAAAAAAATATTAATTGTATGTATTTTTATTATAATATAAATTTAGCTAAAATAATAAATTTGTGAAGAAATCTTGTCAAGTGCAGGTTTTCTATAAAATATATGAATTTTAAATCGATATAAATTTATCTGTTTAGTAGTTTTCAACGAAATAACCAGCATAAATTTATCATCATCATTAAAAAAGTAAGAAGATTCAGATATCTGAATTATTGAATTCACTGCATTAAGAATAGTTCATTTTATAATTCAATTTAAATCAAACAAACACAAAATATAAATTGTGAAAATATATGCAATAATCAAATAACAAAAATAAATTTTCTATCCAAACGAAAACATAAATTGAAAATTCATCCTTATGTTATTGTCATTATCATTACTATAACAGTTAAAATTATTATCAATATTACTGTCAAAACAATTAAAATTATTAAATTTCCCTGAAAAATCATTAAAAAAAGCACAAGATTTTTATAAAAAAAACAATAAAAAAAATAATCACTAAAATTACCATTATTATTGTGCAAATAATAAAATTATAAAAATCATCTGATACAAAGAACAAATAAAAATAACATAAAACACAAAAAAAACGAATAAAGGGAAAAAAGAGCAATATTAATTTTAAAATGATTATCAACATAAAAAATTTCAAGATTGAACAGATTAAAAATAAAACCCCAATAAAAAAAACAAAAACTAAAAGCATAGATGCATAAATACGAATAAAAAATAAACATTGTCCAAGAATAAAAAAAAACCAAAGGAATTAAATCAAATAAAAAATTCAAAGAATAAGGACTGAAATGAAAAATAAAATATATAATTAATTCCAATTGAATGATAAAATTGAAACAAATAAAAACCTTGGGACCAAAATAAATAATGACATTACTAAAGGTAATTGTTGTGTAATTTTATCAAAAAAATTAAAAGAAGGAGGACTGAAATGAAAAGTAACATGTATGACCAATTTCATTTGGAGGACCAAACTAAAACAAATCAAAACCTCTGTACTGAAAAAATTATAGGAACCAAAAGGAAATCAAAAGAATAAGGATTGTAATAAAAACCTCCATATATAATCAGTTTTAAATTGAAGGGCACAATTGAAAACAATCAAACTTTCAATTAAGGATATCAGGAATAAAACCGAAATCAAAATCTCAGGGACTAAAATAAACATCCTAAATACATCAGGGACTTGAACATAAGTTACGGTGGCAGGAGAGAGAAATGGATAAACGACACCAAACAGTTCGTCGTCGCTTACCCGAACACCTATTACCGAAAACACGTTGTGACGGTAGATAGAGGACATGGTTGCGCACCGCCTGACACGATGAAAGTGATTTTTTGACCACCCGAAAGAGCCGCACGCGCCTTTGTAAGAGCGCGTTCGTGTGAAACATCGCGGGCACGTCTGAACTACGCGCCCGCAGAGTCTCGGAAAAAAAATATTGGTTAATTACCTGCACATCCCTGCACCTACTGACATTTACTAAAAAACCTGTGAGGAAAATACAACTCCACCCCCGGAACTGTACGCTATTTTGTCTTTCTCGGGGGTTATTTCAGTCGTTGTACTGTGTAAATATTTTGGAAAAACCGAAACAATCCCTGGTTCCTGCGTGAATATTTTGTCATTTTTGGGGGGTTATTTGCGTTGTTTTACTGTGCAATAAATCCATAAATATCATCCATGTCCCCTGAAAAAATCGAAAATACCCCCGGTCCCCGAGGCTAAAAATTTTCGGGTCTAGAGATAAAATAGTAATTGTACTATAACAACGAATAGTGAACTGAGTTCGTGTGAACAATAAAAAAAAAGTTCACAGTAAATGTGAGTAAATGTGACACGGGTTTTATTTTTTAGGTAATTTACAACGACATGAAGCAGCTTAATAAATTATAAAGAGTCAACTTACAACAATTTTAGTGTATCAGCTCAATTGAAAACATATTGCAATCAATAAAAAGACACGCCATCTGTTTATTTTAAAAAATAAAATCAAGAGCAAACGACATGCTTAACAGCAAAAATAAAATAAAACATGGGCAAGCATGCGACCATAGTCTACTATTGTAGGTAAAGTTTTTCTTTTCTCATTATAATTTATTTTTTACAGAATCCCTTACTCTTTAATTTTAAAAATATGCTTATATATTATTATAAATTTAAATTTAATATGTAATTTTTACTTATTATGTATTTGATATAAAAATATTAATAATAAATTGTTCATGACAATTCAGTTTAAATCATTTTTTTTAAAAGAAAAAAATTTAAATCAATCATTAACATGATTTTATCACAATTATTATGTTTTTAGATTTCAAACATATGTAAAATTTGGGAGAGAAAAAAAAGAGTATAATAATAGCAACAAATAATTCCTCGGGATATTTATATTGTTTTTTAAGCGTTTAAAGAAATTTTCCCCCCCGCCGTGTAGCTTGAACAAAGTAGTATTTTTACTATATTATTCAAGTTAAAATATAAAATATTCAAATAGAATTATATTATGTTCCATTGTTTTTTTCTTCATTGAATGTTTTATTTGATTTTACCACTGATTATTGTGATAAATTCTATTTTTTTCCATCCATTTTCACACATATTTGTGTCTTAAACTTTGAAATTGTAACAGCTAAACTATTTTTTTTCATAAGGACTTGATTTTTATTTATTTTGCTTGCAAAAACCCATTTTATAACAGTTTTATAAATACATATAAAATACTTTTAAAACTATTTTTTTAAGTGCAATCATAAAAATTATCACAACATAAAGGGCAATTTTTCAAGATTGTTATTATAAATAGTTTAGTGCGAGTTTTCTTTATGCTATTGTGAAAGATTTTACATATTTTTTATATAGTGCTTTAGAGAAATCAAAGTGAAATCAATCCTTTTAGCTTAATTATTTTTCTTCAAGTTTCATATATTTTTTATATGAAAATTAAAACAAGGAGGAGAGAAAATTAAATAAATGACCTATTTAAAATAATAAAAGCATCTATACTTATGATTTATCTCTCTTACTTGTATCTTTTTATTTTGTTTAGAGAGAGTCATAAAAAATAATTAATATAATGTGCTAGTTAATCCTTAAATACTTTTATGGAGAAAGTGGAGTGGATGGCATAAGGCATCAAAATAAATTAAAAAAAACTGGTTGGAAACATATGAGGAATGGTGGAGAGAATTAAGGTAATGACAACAAATAATTAAAGAGAAAGCAGACATAAAAATAAGGGAAGGAGGATCGATCCTTGAAAAGCAGGAAGCTTGAAAGGGTAAAATATTATGTGGAAGATCCAAAATTAATTATAAAATATTTTTTTTAAATCTAAAAATTAATTAAAATTAAGTTATGATTGTGCTTGGCAAAACACATGAAAGATTATTTAAACAAGGATACCAACTCAAATATTCGATTAACATCTAAATGAGTTTTAGAATTAAGAGTCTATGGAAAATAGGTCCCCCCCCGCCCCCCAAATTTAGTGATTTTTTAAAATCTTGCTTCATTTCTTTATAAAGATTCATTTCTTTATAAAGATGGCCATGGCGATGTAGTGAATGGTTGGAGTAATTAGTTATAAGAAGCGTGACATGATGACAAGTAGTTTGAGATTTGCATATTACGAGTTCGAATCAGCGTGTGCATCTCTTGTAAGAACCTGGGGCAGACAAAATTTTACTCGATTACCTGAGTCTACAAAATGTGTTTTTCGAGATAAGATTTCTTCGAATCCAAAAAAAAGTTGAGTAATTAAAAAAAGATGATCTGATCACTTATAATCTTATAACTAATTGTATTAAGAACACATGGCCGTCCAACTCAAAATCAAGTTGCTAAAATGGGAGGTCTATGACAGGTTTTTATTCATTTTCTTTTTCAGTATGAGCTTGAGCAATGTGCAGAAATACTCGAACAACATGATTCAACAACCGGGGGGCGAAAGTGTGTCATCTCCTTCCATCTATTTAAATTTGAAAATATAGATATAATCAAGTTGAATATTAAGACAAAATCATCAAAATTAAGCTTATCTTTCTAATCTAAATCTATGTTAAAATTACGGGAAATTCATGAAAATCGTGTAATTTTAATGCTTGAATTGTCAAGGAATCATCTCACCTAAAAATTTAAGCTATTAGATGAGGCTACATAATATGATTTATATTATTCTCTAACACACCTCTTTAAATGAAAGTTATTTGAGCTTGAAACTTGTACAAGTCTACATTACCTTGTACTTGATTTTTATCAAATAGAATATTGTGGTAAAATTTAAATTCATGACCACTGGATTAACAATTTATTTTACTCCCTCTATATGAGGACAAAAATCAGCAAAACCTGGCCTAACCTAAAAGTCGTAACGAAACAATCTGAATAATCCTTCTTTCTCTGAACCAAGCAAAACTACTTTCCTATCTCTAAAATCTAAACGCCAATCCCGCAAGAAAAGCAAAGCGAGAGATTGATTAACACAGCTCCAAAGAACACAGCCATCAAAACACCGCGTTCCACTTATGGGACCTACCATTATTTAACTTTTCCCCTGCGTGTCAACCCCTTACTCTGCATGGCATCTTCCACCGCTCTCACCCTCACTTTATAAACCCCTTCTCCGATTCTCCTCCAGCCAGCAGCTGGCGAGCTCCTCCTTATTTTCTCCCCAGGCTTTTTTCATCTTCATTAGTTTTTGTGTTTCACCATTTCTGCTGCGATCAATATATTTCTTGAACAGGTCAACAACTCTCCGATGGAGACCAGCAAGGCCTCTTTTTTGTCTGCTATTTTACTACTTGTGATGCTGTCTTTTCTACATGTACAAAGTGGTCAAGCCGCCCGGTTGAGCCCGGTTGAGCCAAGGATTCTTATGCCAACAGAGGGAGATGAGCCAGAAGTCGATGATGATGGTCAAGAAATTGGCTCAAGATGGGCGGTTCTTGTGGCCGGTTCAAGTGGTTATGGAAATTACAGGCATCAGGTGAAACTCACTAAAATTAGCTACCTAGCCAGCTATCCCCCCACCTTACCTTTTGCTCTTTCATAAAAGACCAGGTGGCTAGCTAATCCATCTTCACGGACTTGATTAGTTAACCAATGAGCTTAGTATTATTGCCATTAGAAGATCGTAGTGCATGTATTTTTTTATTTTTTTATTTACTTTTTTGTTGGATGAGAAATGATCCTATGTATGTTATTGATCATTAATTGTGGATATACATGTACAGGCGGATGTTTGCCATGCATATCAACTATTAAGAAAAGGCGGGATAGAACAAGAGAACATAGTGGTGTTTATGTATGATGATATAGCCATGCATGATCTGAACCCAAGGCCTGGAGTTATCATCAACCACCCGCAAGGAGATGACGTTTATGCTGGTGTGCCTAAGGTAACCAGGTGTATGGCACTATTTGCTTATTGAATTATTATTTCTACTATATATATATATAAACATTGCTCGTGACAATAATAATTATTTTAATTTGGATTGCCACTGTAAAAAACAGTAGAAGCAATCATTTTATAGGAGAACTGAATGGGGGAGGGTGCCATGAATCACGTCTAATAAGCTATTTCGATCTCGTCGGACCCCACTTTGATGGGATACCGCCCCACTCTATGTGGTTAAGGTTGCCTTTAAGTACTAATCATGTCTGCCATTGGATTTGGACTGAAGGTTTACGGTCAAATTGAGGCAATTAATTATTGTTCATATTTATTATTAAGTTATAAGCCACGATTTGGGATTTAATTGTGAAAATTTCAGTTGACTGTTGAAATGCTATCTCTTTTGTGGTAGGATTACACTGGTGAACAGGTTACTACCGAGAATCTGTATGCAGTACTTCTTGGTAACAAGAGTGCTGTCAAAGGTGGAAGTGGCAAGGTTGTGGATAGCAAGCCCAATGACAGGATCTTCTTGTACTATTCTGACCATGGAGGTCCTGGAGTCCTTGGTAAGTAATTTTTCTACCTTTTTCATGTTCCTCAGCTTCGTTTCTTAGCCTTCAAAATGTCAGTAGTCTTGACATCTGGTCTTAAATATTTCAGTTGCTAGCTCAACCATAACAACACCATCCATTTCACTTAAAATTTGTTTCTTTGTATTTTTTTTTGTTACAGAATAATATAAATCATATTATGAGATCTTATCTAAAAGCTTAAGTTCTTAGGTGAGATGATTATTGAATTTGGTATCAGAGCCTTGTTGACCTAGCGTTCAAGGGTTGGAATCTCACCACCCCCATTCTATTTGATAAAAATCAAGCAAAAGATAATATGAGTCTGTGTAAGTTTCAAATTCAAATGACTTTCAATTGAGGATGTGTGTTAAAGAATAATATAAATCATATTCTAGAACCTTAAAAGTTTAAGTTTTTAAATGAGATGGTTTTCTTAATAGTTTTAATCAAAATCAAAGGTTTAATTTGGAAAGAATGCATAACTGGCTCATACCATGTGAACACAGGGATGCCAAATATGCCTTTTCTATATGCAATGGATTTCATCGAGGTTCTGAAGAAGAAACATGCATCCGGGAGCTACAAAGAAATGGTTAAGGGGGCGTTTATTTTTACATCATAACCAGTAATTCTACAGACTGCCGTGACAACTTACAAACAATTTTGGGGTCGACAGGTAATGTATATAGAAGCTTGCGAGAGTGGGAGCATCTTCGAAGGGATCATGCCTCAGGACCTGAACATTTACGTGACGACAGCATCAAATGCGGAAGAGAGTAGCTGGGGAACTTATTGTCCTGGGATGGATCCATCTCCACCCCCGGAGTATGTCACTTGCTTAGGAGATTTGTACAGTATTGCTTGGATGGAAGATAGGTTTGTATAATATTGGCTCTAGCTCTTTCATTGCCACATAAACCAACCAGTTCATTCTTCTTCTTCCGAGGTAATCAATGGTTTATCAGCGTTTATAATCTTTTCTTACTAACTCTCCCTTCTTCTGCAGTGAAACGCACAATCTGAAGAAAGAAACAATTAAGCAGCAATATCATTCGGTAATGCCGACAATCATCACTGAATGAGCATTTCTACACAGCTTAATTTGAATTTGTTACTGCTAAAGGGCTAGCGTAACGCGCGATTTTTTGTTTATTTAGGTGAAAGAGAGGACTTCCAATTACAATAGATTCACTTCTGGATCCCATGTGATGCAATATGGGAACGAAAGCCTCAGAGGGGAGAAGCTTTATTTGTACCAAGGTTTCGATCAAGCTAGTGTAAACTTCCCTCCGAACAATGGCCACTTTGGTGCTCGTCTGGATGTTGTTAACCAGAGAGATGCAGAACTTGTTTTCCTCTGGCAAATGGTTAGTGCAACAAATGGTTTGAGCATGGCAATTTATATTTCCTCCGGTTCCATAAATTTGTTTTGGTCGTGCAGTACAGAAGAGCTGAAGATGGGTCAGAAAAGAAGACCCAGATCCTCAATCAGATTAAAGAGACAACGAGGCATAGAACTCACTTGGACAGCAGCATGGAATTGATTGGAACACTATTATTTGGACATAATAAAGGTTCCGCCATCCTTAAATCTGTCAGGGAACCCGGTTGGCCCCTAGTAGATGACTGGAAATGCTTAAAATCAATGGTAATATAGCATTAATGCTTGTTCAAGTCTCTTTTCCTTTGCAGCGCATTCATTTTATTATTAATTAATTACAAGCGACATATGAACTTGGAAAATTCTAGGTTCGATTGTTTGAAACACAGTGTGGATCACTGACTCAGTATGGCATGAAACACATGCGAGCATTTGCCAACATCTGCAACGGTGGCGTCTCTCTAGCCTCCATGGAGGAAGCTTGTGTGGCCGCTTGTGGTGGCCGTGATGCTGAGGAACCGCATCCTTCAAACCAAGGGTACAGTGCTTGATAGCCGGAAAAATTGGAATTAGCTTCCAGTATGTTGAATATGTTATTATACGCCCTCACTACTTGTATAAATTTCAATTTCTGTAAGTTTGCAGCCAAAAGGTCCGGATCGAAGTATCTCGCTGCCATTTTATTTAAAAATAAAAAAGTTGACCGGAGAAAAATTAATCAATATTGGATTGCGTGAGTTTTTGTTTATTTAAAAATATAGCAGTGCATTTGTACGGATAAAAGAAGATTCATGTAAATATATTCATTATGGCATATGCATTTATATTTTTATGTGTTGCGAAATGATTTGGACCAATGTACATTAATGTGTTCTTCATGATCCGTGCTGTGAATTTTCCATGCTAATTTGGATTGGTGGTGCTTTACAGAATTTTGTTTTTATGTCTAATGTAATCCTTATTTTTTTTTTCTGGATCTCTTTTAAAAAAATAATTTTTTTTTTCAATCTCATCCTTCAATATCCAATTTGTTAAAATTTGACTTTATATATTTTTTCAATGCAGTAACCCCCGTTTCATGACCCGAATCACATGCATAAAATGTTAACATGGATTGCCATAAAAAATTAATCCTTCTTTTTTACAATCATTTTTTTTTAATTCCAACCTTCAATATTAGATTTATTAAAAAAAAAATTATTTACTTTTTATAAGTATGGCTTGAGTTTTGAGTTTTCTATGCTAACATAAATTGGTTCGAGGCTATTTTTTCATCATTTTTCATATTTTTGTTGTCTTTTCCCTTTAAAATTGAGTTATCTAGAGTTCAACTTCATTTTTTTCTTCTTAGCTAGCGTTTTTCTTTTTAGATCATCGTTATCACCTTTTCTTTTTAAATTTAGTACATTCATTGTTTTTTTATTTTTTTATCATATAATTAAATTAAACCTTTTTATTGGACCCAATAAGGTATATGATTGAAGTACTGAGATTTTGTTTTTTACTTTAAAACATGTTAGTAGTGTTTGAAAATCTCTTTTATAAAAAAATTAAAAAAAAATGACTCGGCCCACTGTGAAGCTATCTAATATAAAAATTAATCATTTTGAATTATTTTAAAAAAATCCAAACCACAAAATCATTTAGATTACTTTTGTATCCATGTAGGATTTCTTTTTTCATCTAAGTTTGTTTTTTCTTTAATTGTTTTTATATTAAATGCATCCAACCCACAAAACGGGGCAATAGCCCAAGTAATAATAAACAAAATCTAGTTGTAGCGTCACGGCCATGCCAAAAGATTAGCGAGCTGGGTCAAGTGCTCAAACTATGGTAATCTTGACCATACCTTTTCCTTCTTTCAACGGAGAATGAGCCTACTTGCATGTTATTTTGCTTAGCTCACCAATTTGATAAGCCCATTTAGTGCCTGTTGGGCTTTATAAATGATCTGGGCTTTCACGTTCTGTTGATAGTGCTCCTCCAAGCCCATTTGAAAGGGTGTTTAGTCATCAAAGATCCTCCGTTTGGTCAAGGGGGTTGGTTGGGTTCTCAATTCCTAAACTGCTATTCTGTTCAATTAATGCTCCCAAGAGTAGAATAGGGAAACGGCACAGCTTACCTCATGAGGTTGATTTAAGATTTAATTGTTTTGTAGTTGACGTGTGTGAAGTCATAAAAAATTCAATACTTTCAAATTAAGGATATTATCTCATAAATACAATTATTAGAACTTAATTATTCAATTAAGACATACTTAAATCTAAATTAAAGAAACCAAGAAAAAAAATGCAAGCTTTAAATTCAAATACACATTTATTTTGAAAGTAAATAAATTTGGACTTTTGTTTACAATCTAAACTCACTAAAACAACTTGGAGAATAAAAAATGATTTGTGATAATAAATAAATCAACCATGAAAAATAAAAATAAAAAACAACCGATCCTTATTTTTTAGTTAATTTAGCATCAATTAACCCTAATCACACAACAACCTTCATGATGCATACAAGATTCAATTACATGACAATATTGAGATTAAGATAGGTGTCATTAATTCAAGATAATTAATCACACGCATGGAGTTAATTTAAGTATAACTTATATTTTCAAATAACAATTAATCAAACATGAATTTAAAAACTAGATAATCCTACTACTTAAGTTAAGTGGTCATGAATCCATCATAAACTAATTAACTGACAATATATTTACAACTAGAAGCATAGAAAAATTAAGTTAGCAATCATCAAATTTAATCATAGAAAAATACAAACTTCTTGGCTACACTGACTCCGATCAATATGCTCTTTTTTGTTTTTGAGTTCTTTGCTTGAGATTGTATTGAAAATGTCTCATTTAGCTCTTTTTTATATATATTTTGTATTTCCATAGCACTTTTAAACACAAAATAAAATAACTAAGGGATAAGAAGAAGAAGAAGAAGAAGAAGCTCCATATCTCCTTGTGGGTTCATGTGTGAACACAAACACAAGGAGCATAGCCTTATATAAGGATTCTGTACTGATGACCTTATCTGGAGAAGCCCCACAACCCTACAAGGATTGCTTCTTCATCTGCTGTTACTGATTTGCGGGACAACACAGATCTTTCTTATTTATACATGGTACTGCACCTGATTCTCTTGCAAGAACAGTTCACATTGGCCTTGTAAAAGGTTAATGCCTGTAAACCACAAACAAGGGCCCATATTCAAGAACTTGGAGGAAAAGCAACAAACATGGCAACCTGGATTTTCGGTGAGAGAGAGATTTTTGTCTATTTTCAAAGTGGCTTTGCGGTTGGACCACCTAAACGCGGTCATCGTTTCATTGAATAGATTACAGATAAATAAATGTACAGAGGTTTAATTTTCTCCACATTTACAAAGGTTTGTCTTGAACAAGAAGAGCTCTGTATTAATCTTGGTCATTAATTAATTATAGATACTTTCACCCTCCAGATGCATGGATATATTTTCCATCTTGAAACCTAAGAATAGTGAAATGATCGTAAGGACCTACACCATTAGAGTTCAGATATATATCATTAAAAAAATTCTAAACTGGGTGAGTGAGTGAGTGGTGTATATATAATGGCCGGTCTAGGACCAGTTGCTATAATGAAAGCATCCTCTCAGTTGACTCCTGCATTTCATTCCTGTCCCACTCCACCACTAAGCCATTCTCATAGGGTTTTCCCCTGCATCATATATATTGTGTAAACAAATCAGTGAATTGTGCTGAAGAGGTAGCCGTTTATGTAGTGCATTAAGCTGCCGAGCCAAGATATATAAGAATTGCCCTTAATCCTGACTCGTTGTTTTGTCTTGGTATCATAAACTTCACACCATGCAATCTGTATTTTTGGAAAATCTCGTGACATAATGTAGCCTGAAAAATTTATGATTTATTGACCCGGACAGATTTAGCCGAATAAATTCTAATTTTGTTTTTACAAATAAAAACTAGGTAAATTTAATAAAAATATTAAAATGTAGACTAACCCTATAAAATAGATATGTTGGCAAGTTTTTATGCTAAAAACAATCACATAGCGACCCCCCCACCCAAAAAAAAAAAAAAAAACAAGACTTTAAACTTTTCTTGAATCTCTTGGCATCTCCTTTCTGCTCCAGATTGTGCTTGATCATTATTGTAAGAATTATCTAGATGAAATTGAACATGATTGTAATCATTCCAAATTCCACTCTCTCACCCTTGAATTTGTTCTGGTTTCTTGACCCTGTTATTATTGCCATAATTGGTATTATTATTCTGAAGGGGACATATAAACCAAAACTTAATCATGGTCTGATCGGCTGCTATGTTGACCTAATTGTTTATTTCATTTCGCTCAATTCCTCACACACAGAAGAGCCACCACCACAGAAAATGACATCGAAATTGTAATTATTAGCCATCACGCCTTGAGCAACCAGCAGTTAAATGATGCCGCTGCTCCTGTGTGCATGTGTTTTTGTGCAGGAACAGTTGACCTTTGAAGTCAATACTCAACTCCACAGTATCCATTAAATAAATGGGTTTTTTATATTATATTTGACATTTACCATTATTTTATTTATTATGATCATAATTAGAGAAGCGGGATTTGTTTTAGCCAAGCCTAATTAAAATATGCTATGAACGTGCCACTTTATTATGTTCTAGAAAAACACTAGATTACCTAGATAAGCAATAAAATTATTACCATTAGATCTGAAAATTAAGTTTGTAGATCTGAAAAAGACTAGAAAATAACAACCAAAAACTAAAAAACAAATTGTTGGTAAGTTACCATGTGGATAGCGACATAATATATCATGTTGGTAATTCCTAATGGGATTTTTTATGGAATAGAGAAAATAATAAAAGTTTCCATGGCAATTCGACACAGGTGCAATGCAAGATCCCACAGGTGTTCAGTGTATAACACCTCATAATTTGTGTACATGGTTGTGTTTTCTCATTTTCCACATCGTGTTCGGCCTCCAAACGACAGTACGTGGACAGGACATGAAAGAAAATATTCTAGATGATCGTGTTTTTCCCTCTGGCAACATTTTGTTGATATGTTTGCTTAGCGCTCCATCAAGACGTCAAATTAAGACCAAGAAACAGCAACAACAAGACAAGAAAGAAGATCTTTTGTATGACCAGTGAATTCTGTTTGGTATTGCGTATTAAGTGTTTTTAAAAATAATTAAATTTTTATTTTTATTTTTTAATTTAAATTAAAAATTTAGTATTTTTAGATTATTTTCATCTATTATATTAAAAATAATTTTTAAAAAAATAAAAAAAAAAATTATTTTAAAATATTTTCAACTACACCTCCAAACAATGAGTGATTTTACCATTGTTTTTAGCAGCTACACAAATATTCTCACGTGCTTAAGTTTGTGTAATCATCATGGTTTTACGGGCAGTGATCAACAATTAATGTGATCACGATGAATCCTTGTCTGCCGTGTGGTTATGCGCATGGATTTGCAAACTGAAACTAACCCTGATATTACGTTTCTAAAAATGATTCTAATTTTTTTAATTTTATTCTTAAATTTTAAATTAATATTTTAAATTTTGCTGATGTGCTGATATAAAAACATTTTTTTCAAAAAAAATATTATTTTAAGTAAAAATACTCTTTAAAATGCAGCATTTATCACACTCAAATTTACAGATGCTATCATGCCCTAGATATATGTTTTTTTTTCCATGGCTTTGTTACAAAACATGCAGCAATAATAATGAATATCGCCTAAAAAACAAGAAAAAAATAAATTTAACATGGTTTGATAATATGTCTATATGCACATACGCGAGAAGCTTCATTTTACCATGTTTCAATTATTATTATTATTATTATTATTATTATTATTAATATTATTATTATTATTATATAAAAATCAATGTATTATTAAAGTTCCCATGCCATTGAGCAAGTGACAACAAGGAAAAAAAGGTTGAGTTTTAGATAATGCAACCCTTAATAAATCTAAAAAGAAAAAAAAAAAAACCAATGACTTCAAGGCATAATGTCTTATAAACCTCTGAATATATCTGAAGTTGTACAGGAAAATCTACTATTAAAGTTTCTCAACCATGATAACAAATGATATAAAAACGAACTCATAAACATCATTCTAGTCTAGTTTCTTCATAGTGAAACTCATCTTGTTTCTAGCAATTCAAATATCCTAGAAAATACTATGATATAAAAGAAGAAATGTATACTTTTGCATATTATATATCAAATTAGAGTTACGTAATATATATTTATAGTAGATTCTAGCAGCACAAGGAATATTAATAATTTCCAATAATATCCCTCTACACTTAGAGAAGAGTTTACTGCATTAATGAATTATAACAGTACTGGAGTTCTACCAATTAAATAAACTGTTTTTTTTCCTGTATATTAAAAAAAAAACCCCTGCTTTGCTGCCAATTAATCCAGTCAATGGAACGGTTTCCTTTTTGAGATAATAAAATAGGTAACTATACTACCAAAACATTTACCAATTTAAGCATCCTTATCACTAGTTATTGGAGTAACTTGAAGCATCGGGAATGCCGATATTTTTTTTTAAGAAGGCGAATTTCAATATTCTATGCAATATATGACGTCAAAATTCTATATAAAAGCATAGTTCGAAATTGACATTTCTTTATTATAAACCGATAAAAAAATCATAACCACTCAGATTATCTTATTTTTGTTCTTGGGTACGAGTAAGCTTACCGCAGCAGCAAGTCTCAAGTTTAAGTCAGGATATGTATTTTTTATAAAAATCTGAAATAATTAAAATTTTAATAATTTATCTGAGCCTACAAAGTGTATTTTCCGGGAGATAGGATTTCATTGCATAAAAAAAAAGCTTATGATTTAATAATCATTTTATCGCAATCGAAGACCGGGTTCATAAAAAAAAAAAAAAGTATAGTCTCAAAAGTGAAAAAGGCAGGGAGGAAATTTTAGGAGCCATCAAAATCAATAAAGGATCCAAACAAAACCCGTATTTTATAAAAAAGAACACGTTATTTTCTTAGTTAACTTGCATCCGTTGGATGTCAGCTGTTGCAATCCCTCTACATCGATCTAAGTCTACTGTCAATTTTAATATGATTGGGAAATTATTGGAATATTCAAATATCCCGGAGGATAAATACGGCAGACACTGTCTATCCTCGTATTCTTAGATAATAGCGTATAAATGATATGTCAAGCATGTTTTATTCATAATATAAAAAATAAATACGAATACATTGGTCTCAAACGTCTGGCCTACTTGTGCTGATATTGCCCAAGCTTTACTCCATACCCTTACAGGTGCATACACATTCTAGGAAAGACTTGGTCCAAACGTAAAAATCCAAACAAATATGAACTGAGCTAAGAGAAAGAACATTGAAGTTTTCCAGTTGCAAACAACTATTTCAGTGAAACGAGATCGTTTAGATACCATGGGTGCAGATTAAATTTTTCGCACAAGTATATATATGCTGCAAAAGTTTTTTTTCTTCTTATTTTGGAGTATATTAACACTAACCATATATTTAGAACAATTAATCCGAGGTAGTGTCAAAGCTTTTTCTCAATATTCATCACCTAGTTGTTTGTGACTGTCTTTTGCCACTGTAGCTCCATGTCAAGTTATCATTTTCTTAAATTTAAATGATTCTTGATAAGTTTGATGTTTTGAAGAACTATTATATTAAGCTCAGCTTGCTACAAATGGTGGGTAACCGATAGGAAGTCGTCAAGGTGGCCGAGTGACAACTGACTCCATATAAAAAATTTACTGATAATACAACTTTTTCTAGATTTTTTAAGCCTCCCACATGCCATGGACATTAGCCAGGCATGGGGATGAGGGAAGAGAGAAAGGAAAATAGAACTTTTTTTTTTTTCAAATTTAATTTAGAACCTTTCGGGTACTTGTTCATCTTTGGCTGATCGTGGGGAACCATAACAATTATGAATCCGTTTCAGCAATGATTGAAATTAAGATGCCCCTCTATTAGCTGTATTATTCAGCTTACCACTCGATCGCTACAACGTCCTTCATCAACATTCATTTATGTGCACAAAACAAAAGTGAAGTCATCGATTGACGCTAATGTGCACATATAGATCCGGAAAATGTAGTGGTAAGAAATCCCACGAGAAGTTTTCAGAGAAAATTATCTGTGTTTTTAAAGTGGCGAAGATTTAGCTCCTAAAACACCAGTACTCGTTCGATGGCAACACGCCCGTTGTAAAAATTTGGTAGTGTAGTTACGGCATCGCATACAATAAGGTAACATATCATGTGTGTTCTATAATTTGCACCAAATTATTACGAGAGAGAGAGAGAGAGAGAGAGAGAGAGAGAGAGAGAGAGAGAGAGAGAGAGTTTGGTAAGAAGATCTGACCATTTTGGCACAAGGTTAAAAATGCTATTTTCGATTTAAACAAATGCAATTGTGTACGATCCATGAAACTTCATCCTGCAGAAGATGAATTTGTTCTGGATAAAATCATATGCATCTGGATAAATTTGTCCTCAAATGTCGAGTTTAGGGCAAGCTTGGTTGCAGGAGAAGATGACAGTGGGTTCACGTGTGATCCTTTTGCTTCACTTCTTGATCACTTGTTACAACAAAACATAGCTAGCTTATGATTCTGTCACGCTATTCTTTGCTCTTACGGCCATAACTGCGGGCGATAAACCGGAAAAGCATTAGGGTTATTAGTGACTATATAATATAATAGTAGCTTAGCTTAGCTTATCGGTTTCTACAAGATTAAATATAGCTAATAAAAGGGAGGAATAGTGGAAAAGCATATGAGGTGTCAAGCCAGGAAGGCATCAGCTTCACTGGCGAAAAAATGCGAGGTAGTGGGGCCAAAACGGGATAACAGGGTGGGGCCTAGAAGCACAACCGGCCTGCAACCGAAATTGTGAGCTTAATGATCGTGGGGGGCTAGCCCACGCCGGACCATTAGCCATCACGTATACAAATATATATTATTCTGTTTTATGGGGTCCATTTTCCACTGCGGTTGGCTCACAAAAATAGAATTTAAAACGCACCACCCTTTTGAAATTAAAAAAAGGAACGGTTCGATTTTATACAAAATACAAATGAGTCTTATAAAAATAAAATCATTTTTCTAATATTATATGAAAAATACACATTATTCATAGATTTTTTTTCGCTCTAGTTAGTAGAGGCCTTGTTGTTCAAGATTTTTTCTATTAAGAATATGAGAGAAGCAACCTATATACTGATAATAAATATTTATAGAGACGGATCTATAAGGTTGCTTAGGTTGTTTTAATTAACATACATCACAAAATGCTAAAATGGTTTAACATGAAAGATAGGATACATCTATCTATTTCATATAGGATATGTTATGTGACACATACATAAATTGAGAAAGATATGATGAAAATTAATTATTCCATGTACTTTGGATATAGGATCCATTATCTATTTGACATCATGTACAAAACTGGATGTATCTTATACCGTAAGCATAATAAGTAGATATTAATCTAATCCAGGTGAGAGTCATTGAAAGATAGTTAAAAATATTATCAAGCACTTAAGAAGACCTAAGAATGTTTTTCTAGTCTATGGAGAACATGAATTGGAATTTCATGGTTATTCATATGTTGGTTTTAAATTAAATATTATTATACTAAATCTCATAAATGATATGTTCTTACATTTAATGATGATGTTGTGTGTAAAAAGAGTTCCAAATAAAAGACCACAATAAATTTTACAACTAAAGCTAAATGCATGTTTATGCTATAGGTTGTAAAAGAGAATGTTTGGATCAAGAAGTTTATCATTGAACTAGATGTGTTTTTTAACATTGTTGATCAAGTAGTTTAGTATCGTGATAACACCAAAGTCATTGCACAAATAAAAGGAATCAATGTGTCATCAAAGATCCAAACATGTACTTAGATGATTCTATTTGATTGGAGAAATCAAATGAAGAAAATATATAAAGATAGAGCAAATATCCATTAAAGAAAATCTTGTAAATCCTCTTCTAAGTCATTGTCCAGGAAAATTACCATCATATAAAATGATATGGTAGTTAATACATGAACAGTTGACTTTAATGGTAATAGAAGATTGCTAGTGTATATATCTTATACTCAATCAGTTGGTAATTTGTAACACCAAATTTATTCTTATAAAATAATTTTATTATTAATAAAAAAATATCTTTATATTTAATATTCATTTATATTTGATTAATGGATTTTATGTTTGATTAATAAATCTAGAGTAAAGATAAAGTTTATAAGACAAAAATGATTCTTATTGCATCAAAACATTATTCCTAAATGTTTCTTGTCAATGTTTTATTAAAGACTGAATATTAGTTAAAACTATTAAAACCGATAAATATTATATTCATTCTTTTATGAAAGGAAGTGGTTTCTATTATAAGTTGAGGTATATAGGATACTTGAAACTAATATGTAAATATTTATCATATAATATATAAATTGAACTATCATATATGAGAATTCTAAATAGAGAGATCACTTATGTATATGGAAGCCTTATTTGACAATCATGTATGCGATTCTTAAACTTGAGATTGCTAAGTTATCTTATATAAGAAGTGTTTGTGTTTTGATCTTGACTATACATTATCCTAATCAAGGATAATAAATAAGAAAATATTAAGTGTAACATAAACCACATGAATATATTTAGTAATCAAGAGATGATTTATCACTCCAGAAGAATTAGGAACATTGCTTAATTTATTCCCAAATAGTATTGATTGTGAATCATTGATCAAGGTGGAATAAGATTTTTTTTTAAATTAAATTATTCTTGATAAAGAGATAATAATTAAACTAAGGAGTAAATCACTAAAAAATTAAGTCAAACCACTTATAATTTCCTTATTATTTAGAGATCGTGACAAGTTGCTAGACATTGTGTATGATCTTCAAATATAAATCAATAAATTATTGAATTGGTAATAAATTAAATTATTTAGTTTATTTAGTTATATTTTATTTATAATTGTGATTTATATTTAGGAAAACTTATTAGGGAACCTGATTGGTTAGACACGTGATAACTATGGATTAAAAATTCAAATTGGATGATTAATCAAGTGTGACTTGATTATAAATAAATTTTAAAAATTAAATACTAAAGTGTAATTTATACATGAGATTATAATTTATACCTAGAAAAAAATTAAGTAGGGAATTAGTTGAATAAAATTATAAAATTATCCTAAAATTATGTGTGTGATATGGAAAAATTAATATTTTTCATTATAGAGTTTTTAGATTTTCTTATAAATAAAATGTTATGTCTTTTATATTTTCTAGACAATAAAATATAGAATATACACACCTGAAGTATAAAGGAAAGAATTAATACTTACATGTATAACAATATCTCTCTTCTAAAAGGGTTTAAGAGTTTTCACTAGTGGTTTGTGTGAACTATCGTTAGAGATTGAATATTTAGATGACTTATGATTCGTGATAATCTATTCTTTTAAGTAATCTTTATATAAACTCTATACAACTCTTGGTATATGTAACGAGATTCTTATAACTCTAAAAAAATAATTTTTTTTTGTAGTGGTATGTAATTAGGAAAACCCCCAAGTGATATTTGATAGTGAATTCTCTAAAATGTATTTTGCAGTTCAATATTTCTTAGTTTTTCAAGTATCTGGATGAAATCAAAATCTGATTCTTGAATGACCTAAGAAATTTACAATTTAAAAAATATTTTTTTTACAATTGACTATATTAATGCACAAAAGAAATTGATTGAAAAACATTGAGGAAGTGTTTCGGAATATGATAATGTTGATTTTAAAAGTGTTTTTTATTTAAAGATGTATTAAAATATTATATTTATCATTATTTTCAAAATAATCTTAATAGCGTCGTATAAACATGACAGGAAAATATAAAAAATAAACTTTTTTAAAAAAACATTTTTAAACACATAAACATGCTTTTGGAACACAGTTTTCAATTTTAGATTCCAAACGTGTTCTTATCGGCTAATATCACGTGGAGTCAGGTGAAGAAATTATCGAGCTGGCACGCGCTCTTGCACAAAAGGCTCTGTTTTCCCTTACAGAAAAATTGGCTCGGCTTAGAGCGGAGTGAAGCTGAAGCTGGATTAAATATTTTAAAAGTAAAATTTGGAGAAGTGTCACAATCGCGATACACGGGGTCGGCTGGTGGGGTCCAGGGTGAAAGTTATGAAAAGCATTGCAAAAAAACATTATTAAAAAAAAAGGAAAGAAAGGAGACCCAACCAACCAGAGGCCGCGTGCGATTGCTGGTAATAAGGATGATTTAGTTTATTATTTTAAGGCTAGATTGTTTTCAAAAATATTTTTATTTAGAAATTAATTAAAATAATATTTTTTTATTTTTGTAAAATTATTTTTGACATGAAAATAATCTAAAACCCTAAAAAAATAATTTAAAATAAAAAAATAAAATAAAAAATCTTTTAAAATGTATTGTAAACCAGGCAAGCTGGAAGCTTATCTTGCTCATTGTTTGAAACGCGGGGTGGAGAAGGGGTGGTGGCAGTCAATGAATTACATAGCGTTAAACTCGTCTGATTTATAATCAATCTGAAAAACTCAACATTTAGAGTTTGACTCATAGTAAATTTTCAGTTTAATAGGATAAAGTATTCATATAGCAAAACTCAGTTAATTTAATTAAAACTTTTAATGATCTAGTTGATTCATTCAAATCTAATTCAATTTTAATTGAGTTAAAAATTAAAAAATATAGAATTATAAGAAAAAAAATAAGTGACCCGGTAATCTATGAAATTACTTGATCCTCAAGCATTAAAATATGTTATTACCATGCATGTTTGATTTCTTGTTTATTGTCGCCAAAATGATCTTTTAGTGTTGCTCGAACATATTTATTTTTCTAATTTAATTAATGTTCCGGCAAGATAAGACACAAGGTAATTAAGGTGACGGAGGCTACAAGGTGGATAGGATTACGGTGCACGTTTGGCTACAAAGATACAAAAAGAGTTGCATCTTTTATGTTCCCTTCAGCCGAGAATCTAGAATGCAGAATGAACTATTATCATGATTAGTCTGAGCGTGTACACCACGCACGCGGTGTGGGTTGAAATTGACCTTCAATACACTACAGCTGAGAAACAAATTAATTACCATAGAAAATACAAAGAAGCTGCTTCCAGGTGATTGATTTAGATGTTCGATTCGTTTATTCAAAAAAATAATTTTACGCACACGGTTTACCATAAAAGAGCGAGAATTTTTATTTGTCTTCTTTTAATATATATAATTTATTATTTTATATTTTGGTCTTTATTTAGAGACTAAATTGATCAAAAAAAGAAAATGACATAAATTAAAATCCAAATTTCAAAGCATAGACACATAAGTATGGATAAATAATAAAGATTGTCCAAGAAAGATTGAAAAAACAAAGAAAATTAAAATCAAACTAAAAATTAAAAAAATAAGGGCCAAATTAAAAAACAAAATATATAACCGCTTTCAATTGAATGGCAGCATTGTAACAAATTCAAACCTTGAGAGTGAAAAAAATAAATGGATTTTAAAATAAAAAACAATCAAAAAATAAGGATCAAATAAAAAATAGTACATATGGTCAATTTTAATTGGAGGACAAAATTGAAACAAATCAAAACATGCAGACCAAAAAAATTAAGGGAAACAAAACAAAAAAAATCAAAAGAATAATGAATGAAATGAAAAATAACATATATGATTAATTTCAATTAAACGGTAAAATTGAAAAAACAAAACTTCTATATAAGCGATCAGGGCAAAAAATAAAATAAAATAAAAAGATCATGGACTGAAATGTATTTTGACGCTGCAGGACAGAGAATAGACACAAAAATAGAAAAACTGACCCCTGAGTGTCCACCCACCTTTTGTCGACACGTACACCACCATGTGGAAGATAACATGACAATGCACCCGGAGACATGGCAATCAGGTAGTTTTCTCAGTCTCCGTACACAAAACGCGCCTCCTGAATCATAGATAATAGTTAAAAAAAACCTGGTATCAAAATATCATTCTATCCCTAGCCTTAATGCTCTATTTTTGTCTTTTCTAAGGGTATTTTGTAGTTCTATTGTTCATCCAAATATAAAAACTCAAATATGCTCTCACCATCAGCGCACTGTTTTTATCCCATCTGAGGGCAAAGAAGTGAATTTAGTGTTCACGGACAATGTACAAAATCAAAAATACCATTGATCCTTCTTTGTTTTGTTATTTGCTTCCGGTGGTAAATTAATAGTTTTACTGTGTAAAAAATATGGAAAAAATACAAACACCCTCCAACATGTTATAAGATAATATTAATCGATCTCTAGAAAAAATAAAAATACCCCTAAGACCAAAAGTTAAATTTCAATGCACTAAAAAGGAAAAACAGTAATTATATTATTATAAGTCACGGTAATCTAATTCCACTGCTACTGTGTTTAAGCAATGCGGTTTAACTTCTTTTTTTAATATAGTAAAATCGTTTTAAATATAAGTATATGTTAAAGAAAAATACATAACGATTGATTATATATATTATTTGAGGTTTTTTAAAAAATAAAGATGTTGTAGCTTTATTGGAGGGAGGGTTTGCCCTAACCAGGTGACCACGATCTGCAATTAGCATCCATTAATTGATCGATCGCTCTAGATGTACATCATTGTCACTACGTGTTTTTTCTTTTTATTTTTCTTGTTAATTCAATGTTTGTTCTTTTAAAGAACCCCAAATCATCTTTACCTTTTGATGTTCTCGCATCATCACCGATCTTCTCGATCTCTTTTGTAACCTCAATATATAGCTGAACATTCTCTTCTATGGACTCCATCAGTTGCTGGTAGAGGTTACCTCCTCTATCTCCCTCTAAAAGCTTAGCTCGAGCCATTACACGCCCCCTTTTTTTCGTGCAAAGCTTTTCCAGCAATCAAGCTCCCACTTAAACGATAAGAGAGAGAGAGAGAGAGATTATTAGCGCATGTGTGTGCTTCTACTCATTTTCATGATCCTTCCTTCTTATTTAACCCTATCTCTCTTTCTCTTCCCCGATCTTCAATTACCTTTCCTTCCCTTTCGCAGCCCCTTTCTTTTCCTTTCCTCGGGATCTGATCATTCCCTTCTCTTTTAGTCTCTTTGGACAACTACTAGACATTCCATCAATCAAGAATACAAGAAGTTGGGGATTTACCTCGATCAATTCCCGAGGATCACTTTTATTCCTTGTGTCTTCTTTCTTTTTTGTTCGTTTCTTCTTTCTTTCTGTTTTGTTTTTGTCTGGTTCCGTTTCCTCGCTCAAAAGGTGCAAGTGGAAGTGATCAGAAAAGCTAACTTAAAGTGTCTCTTTTCTTTGTTCTGATTGGTGGGTTCTCGAGTTTGGATTCTTTACCAACCAGATCTAGCAGGGATTAGTGCACTCTAGCTAGAGGATTTTCAAGGTTGGGTTTCAGGAGCTTCCTCTCCTTCATTCACCCTTTTTGATATAGTTTCTTCTCCTCCTTCTAATTCTTTTCTTCTATTTCTAGGGTTTTTCTCTCTGTCTGTTTTTTTTTTTTTTTTTTGTCGCAGGGTTCTAGCTATTTGTAACCATTTTAACTTGCACAAGTTTCTGATCTATACTCTTAGAATCTTATTATGATTCGTTTTGATATTGATTAAAGGACATGTAGAGTCCGGGAGATTAAACAACATAGAATTATGGTTAATCTTTTCATGTATGAAAGATTCTTAAGAACTGCATATTGAAATTATGGACATGATTTCTGTATTATTAATTCTCTCACTCTTACATTATATAGTCTTCTTAACACCAAAAATGACGAATTTTAAGTTCTAAGATGATAATCAGTTACGATAATTGCAAAGATACTTCTTCTAGCGAAACTGGGGGGTTAATTAATAGCGTAATAGTTTTTCCTTTGTGTTTTTTACACTATTAAATTAACGATTCATAGCTTAATATTTGGTATTAGTGTTCCTCCTCCTTTTAAGAGGTCTTGAATTCGAACATCTCGTTTGTAAAAAAGAAAAAGAAAAGTGATGACATAATTACAATAAACAAAATGGAATTTAAGGACTTATTTTTAAGGAAGCCTGTTTTTTTATGGGAAAATTTCAGCTTGACAAACTATTTTTCTTGCTAAAAATACTGTCAAACTATTCGTAAATAGAAGAATTGATTTTGTTCTCTTAGAGATCACAATGGCGATTAATATTTTTGCTGTGAAATGGGAGGAACATGTCCTCTCTCTTTGTGGCCATTTAAGTGCCTCAAAATTAATGTTTTATTTAATCACTACGTTCCTATTGCTTTGATTTTCTGGTCAACAAGACATTTATATTCCCTGCCGGACTATCTATTGAACTTAGGAAACACAATCTTGTTTGGATCTTTTCTTTTATTATTATCTTTTTAGTAGGAGACGGTCCTGCCTCAGACCTGCGCGTAAGATAAGATCGAACATTAATTGCATCCTATGTACGTGCGTAGTTAATTTGTTCTACATCGGAGAGGCTAATTAACCAAATCTTGTGTTGTGTCATTTATACTCCAGTGGTTGGTTGATATATGAAGTTCTACAACGTTCTTTCACCGCTACTACTCTAATTAGATTTTGAAAATTGATCACAGTATTTTATGTGCGTAAGTGTGGACTCACATATATTCAATATAATCACTGCATCCTTTTACTTACATATGGTTGCTGCATTTTAATGCAGATTAAATTTTCAGTTCTTGGAAGGGATGAACACCTTCTCGCATGTTCCCCCGGGCTTTAGATTCCATCCATCAGATGAAGAACTTGTTGATTACTACCTTAGAAAAAAAGTCGCTTCAAAAAGAATTGACCTCGATGTCATTAAGGATGTTGATCTCTACAGAATTGAACCGTGGGATCTTCAAGGTACGTAGTAAATTAATTAATATTCGGAAATATACGTTGCTAATGACGTTTAAATGGAAATGAAAAGGTCGCAAGTTCATGGTAGAACATATTTTAATTTATTAATTATTTTTATTTGTTTGAATAGAACTTTGCAAACTCGGAACTGAAGATCAAAATGAATGGTACTTCTTCAGCCATAAAGATAAGAAGTATCCTACTGGAACTCGCACTAATAGAGCGACAAAAGCTGGGTTTTGGAAAGCTACTGGAAGAGACAAGGCTATCTACTCTAGGCATAGCTTGATTGGCATGAGAAAAACCCTAGTGTTTTACAAAGGACGAGCTCCAAATGGGCAAAAGTTAGATTGGATCATGCATGAATATCGACTAGAAACAAATGAAAATGGAACCCCTGAGGCAAGTTTTTTTTATTTTATCATGAATTTTATTTTTTGCTACTTAACAAAATTCTTGATATATGCCAATATGCTATACTATTTTATCCTTCATACTGACTTGGGAAGAAATCTGTATCCATACTGAAAAAGGCTCACTCTAGAGCTCGTTCCTACTTTTTAGTGTTAGTTTGATTGCCAAAAGGCATGCCTAAAGAAACTAAGTGACAACTTGGGACTTCAATTATGCATAATTGTTAAAAAAAATTAATTTCCACTTACAGATTAATTACTTTGATGGTTCTAATTCTTATGTACTGATGCTGTAAACTGTAGCGCATATAGGATAGATGCTGAAGTACTTAAAAGGAGTGTGGTGGGGATATTTATGGTGCACGGATTAGATTCATTTACACAACAGCTTCAGATTCTGTATCGAGTAGAATAGTTTGACAGCTAGAATAATCTGACACCATCCCTTCTACCTGAGAAGAGGTCAGAAACGAAATCAAACTTAATTTAAATTGAGTCTGCTGCAATTTTCAGCTAGTATCTACAATTTTGTTTTTTGGCTGTCTTTACATAAACATAATAAACATAATAGTAGTAGTAGTAGTAGTAACTCTCTTGCAAGCACACAAATAAACATGAATATTGCCTGTGAAACTAAAGTCAAGTCGCCTAATATGAGATTTTTGTAAATGCAACAGGAAGAAGGATGGGTTGTATGTAGGGTGTTCAAGAAGCGAGTGCCGACAATGAGAAAAGTTGGTGACTACGACTCACCGAGTTGGTATGATGAACAGGTTTCGTTCATGCCAGAAACTGGTTCTCCAAGGAGAATATCTCAACCTTATGCATCATACCATCATCACTATCCTTGCAAGCACGAGCTCGAGTTGCAATACAATATGCCTCACGACCCTTTCCTCCAGCTTCCTCAATTAGAAAGCCCAGAAGTTCCACAAATGCAGCAATGCCATCAACAAAATTTAAACTCACTTTACAGAAACAATAATTGTGAGCAAGCTGTAGACCAAGTGACTGACTGGCGGGTCCTTGACAAATTTGTTGCTTCTCAGTTAGCAAGCCATGAGGATGCCTCCAAGGGAACCATTAACTTCTCCAATACAGCCACCTTTAATGCAGCCGAGCAGATGAACGTGCTTGCCAACGAATCCAAGGGGTCAGAAATTGCACAGGAATATGCATCGACGTCCACGTCAAGTTGCCAAATTGATCAGCTATGGAAGTGAGAGCATATAATAATGATCAATTACTACAAGATGCATACTAATTATAGTAACTGCGCGCACTTATTATGGAAAAGGAATATGTTCCAAGGTGCTGTACATAATAAAACGAAAATGGTATTGTCGTAGCTATTATATATGGACTTTCTGTGTCCGTACCGATGAATACCAGGTTACTTGTTAGAGAACAAATGCCAAGAAAAAAGAAGCCAGTACCTTCAGGTGGACTGTATAGTTGAGATTTGTTGGAATCCACTCAGCTATTGAATGTCGGATGTATCTCTCCTTCAATTTTCATTTGAAGGGTTATGCTGTCATGGTCCTTTTCTATTTATTATATAATCTCTGTAGGTTCAATCGATCCTAGCATTAAGGTGTCTGTTTGAAATCCCCCTTCAGTTTTCACAAGCGATTGTTTGAAGATGTCGTTTTTCGCTTCTTTTCATAAGAAAAAACGTAGTCCAGCATGAATGATAGTTATCTCATAAGGAAAGATTCCTCTGTGTTAACTGTCTGCTGCTAGTTCTGCAGCTGTATTTTTGTACCCCCTTTTCACCACCGGCTTCCCCATGAATGATATTAATTATTTTGAAATAAATATTGTGAATATATATATATATATATATATATATATATATATATGTTAACATATTCCAATAAATAATAAAAATGATGAGTATGGGCATCCAAAAAAATTGTTGTGGACGTCTTTCTTCTTCTTTTTCATTTGATTTTTGGCCTCCTCGTCTACTCACACCATTAGATAAATGGCCAATGACGAAGCTAATTAAATATACTTTTTTGGAAAATGCCTAATTGATCAACCTACCATCTAAATTTGACCATATATATAGGAAAAGTGTTTAGAACACTAATTTAGATTTCCATCCCTGTTAGTATATAGCATGCTTAATAGTACGTAGTTTAATTTGTATTCAAAATCTATGATAACATGCTTATCCTAACGTTATTTATGATGCGACATACATAAATTAAACTTAACTCATCCTAAAACAACAATCTTTCCTTAAAGATAAACTAACTCACAGGTCCTGGATGTAGACGGAAGCTGCTTCCCCTAAAAGCATATTCTATTAATTCTATCAAAAATTATTTCGAAATATTTTTAGCCATTTTAGTAACAATGCAACGTTAAGCTAAGCAAAAACATGGCATTGTCACTAAAATGGCTAAAAATATTTCGAGCTCAAACAAAGATCAATCAGCACAACTCAATGAAAATTCTATATAGAGTACTTCCCCAAATACCAGAGAGAGAGAGAGAGAGAGAGAGAGAGAGAGAGAGAGAGAGAGAGAGAGAGAGAGAGAGAGAGAGAGAGAGAGAGAGAGAGAGAGAGAGCTCAGGGAACAGAAATAAGACGTAGAAAAGCAGCAATAAAAATTCGTACCCAATCAAACAAAGAAATTGCAACTAGCTAGCTAGCAAGCTGTTATTTTCATGACTTCAAAGAATTACTGTTAGTGAAATAAGAATGGTCAATCTCCTTCCTCTGTGCACGAGCACGACACAAATGCTAGTGTGAACCTGTTAAAGAATCGGCATGACGTGCGTGCTCATCTTGTTTCGATGCTCAAGCACCATCCAATCCATGCCTTCATTCTATAATATTATACGTACCTGTCGAAGAAGATGAATCAGGATGCATCCGAGAATCTTCTTGATGAATTTATTTCAACTTCTTGACAAGTCGAAATTGTATCAAACAAAATTCGATCGACAATCCAGAACTTCAGCTTATATCAGCCTGCCAGAGCTGGCCTTAGATTCGGATGATTAATGAAAACTCACGGCTAGCTATTTGTGTGTACTAGACAGCGAGAATTACATGTGTAGAAAGTCTTCCCGGCGCCTTAAATACTGCTGACAAGGAACAAGGGAACACATATTAATCACTCGGTCTCTCACAGTCGATAACATGAGTAATTAACAAAGAAGAAAAGTATGTTTGTTCGGGTGTTATTGACCAGGAAAGCAACCTCTTACTTGGGCTGAAGTCAAGCAGTAAAATCCCTTCAAAGCAATGAAAATTTCGCGAGCGACATAATGAGTGGGCGTGCTCTCATGGACTCATCATGCATAAACTATCAACTACCACTAGTACGGAGAGAGAGGTAGAGAGGCATTAATTTGATTAATGGGAGGAAAAAGAAAATCGAAAGGAAGCGCATCTTGCTGACTAAGTTTGATATGCTGCAGGCTAGCTAGCTTGTCCTTTCTCATTAGGGTTTTGTGTTCTCATGGCGTGACTTGTGGTATAAGAAACCAAAGGTATTTGCCATGCAATTATGGCTCTCATTTCATATGAGAGAAGAGAAGGTTCGACCTTCAAAACCCAAAAGAAGCAGACCATGCGCATTGATGCAGTTTGTGTGAGTGAATAATTAGGGTTTTACAACTAAACATGCTGTTCGCAGACTTCGACAGACAACATCATTCACCATGTGAAGCAAGCATTACCCATGTGAGGCAGCATTAATTATTAGCGTGCATCCTTGGCCACCCGGATCCCAGACTCAACAGTACCCGGAGCCAAATTTCTTTTACTTCTCAACTATACCACGCTAATTTTGGTCCCGGCCTTTCGGTTGCTGTTGACTTTCTTTGACTTATTAAACAAATATATATATATATATATATTACTCCAGTCAGTGAAAGGTGCAACCCACCATCAATTGAATATCACGTGAGACATTTCTGTTTCGACGATTACATTAATTTTGGTGTAATCTCCTATATTAAAACTATTTTTTTTTGTCGATTATGGTAAATTATCGTGGATATTATATCTAAGCTTGTAACAAAACATTTAATTTATTCGGGCCCTGTTAATTTATATGTAAATGGGCTCTTTCTTCTAAATAAAGTTAAACCTTCTTAATGGGCCACATTCTGGAGTATACCATGCAGTGCTTCTTGTATTAGAAAGCACACCTTCGACATACATCCACGCCATGGTTATATGCTTTTGACTTTTGTAGAAAACCGTGTACGCTTGATGATTTGAATTAGGTAGCATAAAGATCAAAAGTGATAAATATGTATAGAAAAGATGAAAAAAGAAAAAAAAGAAAAAAAGAAGCAGCTATCAATAATTTAGGTATTCCTTGACTCTGTCTGTGTGTGTAATAGGAAGAAATTTACAGAAGGTACGTGATATATACATATAGAAGGAAAATAGTCGATGTGGCTTGGAAGCAAAGACGAGATCATGAAAGTTGAATTTTTCATGAGAATGTGTTTTTTTCCTCCTGTATGAGGCATGCATGCATGACTCTTCGAGGAAGATAAAGTGGGAGTATAATTGACAGACTAAAATGTGGGCTGTGCAAGACAAAATTCGAATCTTTTCACTTTATTTTATTTGATAAAAAATTAAGCATGAATTAATGTGGATCTGTGTAAATTTCAAATTTAATGAGTTTTAACCTGAGGGTGTGTGTTAAAAAATAATATAAATCATATTAAACTTTTAGATAAGATGTTTCTTAACAAATACTTGACTTGGGATTTGAGCATCGAGATAGGATTTCTTAGTCTACACCAATGCTCTTTAATTTGGGAGGAGCCTTTTCCTTTCTCCTTTTCTTTTTTCTTCTTGGTTGATCTCTTTTCTGCTAGTTCTCCTCACCTTGCAAGGAAACAATAGAAAACACCATAAAATATTTATGAACCCCAACATTTTTAGCCATGTTAATGCTTCCAGCTTTGTTGTGGGTTCCAAAACTTACTTAGCTGCATTGCATAATCTAAGATGTTGAGATGGTTACAACTAGTTTGCTAGATTCTCACGAGTGCTCCATTTAAGTTAACTATGTACATATAAGCTAATTTTAGATTTTTTATTATAATTAATATTTGTTAAAATACTAAACTGTCTCTAATTCAACTTAATTATAACTAATAAAAAAAATATAAAAAAGTATGGGGAGTCAGGTTTTTAATTTTTGTTTTTAAATAAATTTAGTCGCTTTGAAAATGTAAAAATATCGATTAATCTAAATAATAACTAATAACACTTGTGCAGTTATTTTTTATGGAAAATGTAAAATAGTAAATATATTATTCAAGTAAATAGTAAATCTCTCTTTTTATGAACAATGTTTTTTCCAATTCCTATTAGCTTGTTAATAATCACGATAATAGTAAATTCGAGTTGATAATGTTTCCACCTAAAATGCTCGGGCCATTTGTGGGCTGCTTGGGCTGGTTTTTATCAGGAAAACAAAAATGGGGCGGATTCAACTTTGGCAAAAGACAACACATTGGGCCTAACGGGCTCCTCTCAAGAGCCTTGTAAAGTTCAAAATCATCTTTCTAATGGATCATTTGAACTCCCTCGTTAAATTATATTGGGCCTTGTTTAATATCTTCAAGAACCCTGTTTACAGGCTACTATCTTCTGTACGAGGTCTAGGCCTTAATGGCCACATAAAGTGATGCCTACTTCTCTAACTGTTTGTAATTGTGATTTTATTTGTTTTTTAAAGTATTTTTTTGTTTAGAAATATATTAAAATTATTTTTTTATTATTTTTTAAAAATTATTTTTAATATCATCACATGAAAATTATAAAAAATCACATAATTTTTTTAATTTAAAATAAAATAAAAATCAATTTTTTTAAAAATGCTTTTGAAACGAAAGGCAAACACATTAGATTGATTTACATTTTTTTTAGAAGAAAAAAAATACATCATTATTTCTACAGTACTATTTCGAAAGTTATAACTCTACTCTTTTTTTTTTGTTACAGGAAGAGATAATTTGTAAATGTGCAAAAAAATCATCGTGAACCTACCGAACTGATATCACGTGTGTATATTATTATCTAATATCCTAAAAGAGATCGGGGTTGGCACTGTAGCTTAAGAATCATTGTCACTGTAGACTGGATATCTGCTTCGGTGTTTCACGCGTGTACGCGAGCTTTTTTTTCCCGTTAATGAATAGTATATTGACGAATCTACCCCTAGAAAAGGACAAAAAACGCTGCTAAGGCTGAGGGGCTTCGCGGTAATTGCACATTTCGGTCCGGCTCGGTCTGGTCCGGTCTGCCGCACTTCTGATTTTTTTATTAATTTTCAAAATTGGCTAAATAAGGATATAGCCCCTTATAAGACAAAATTGATAACTTGGGAACAGGGACAGACCGATAATTGACCATATTTTTTATTATTTCTTTCGGTTTACTGTCGGTGCGTGTGGAGCACGCGACCGACGGTATTCCGCCTTACGCCCTGTGTAGGTGGCGCGTGAGGGGTCATATGGTGAACAAAGATGGGTTACCGTCGTCTCATTCAATGCGCCTCCGCGTGGTCTTCCTCCTGCTGCGGCGCATTTTAGCAACAGGTAGCCGTGGACGCGGCGGTGGCCGGTGAAAGCCGCTGGACCCGTTTCTCTCTCTCCTGCACGTAAAAGTGTAGGAGAGGCCCCCGATTTTGTATATTTTTAACTTCGGTCCCTGCACTTTTAATATTGTGTATGATCCTGATTTCTGTTATATAAGTGTGCTCTTGGCTTTGATTTCTAATTTTTGTTATTTTCTAATTTGTTGAGGTGATATTTTAAAAAAAAAATTAGCTCTTAAATTTTATTTTGTATCTATGATCATTTGAAAACTGATATTTCAGTTTTTTTCCCTCCCTTTTTTCTTTCTTTTAGTTTTTTATTGGTTTTTTATTATTATTTCCAAGTCAAATGAATTTTTTTACCTCATAATTTTTATTTGATCCTTTCTTAAAGTTATTAGGATTTTTTTATCTTTCACAATAATAATAATAATAATAATAATAATAATAATAATAATAATAATAATAATAATAATAATAATAATAATAATAATTTCAGTTATTTTTCTCGCTCTCTTTTGTTAATGTTTTGCATATATAGATATTATATTTTATTTTTGGTCCAGCAAATCCTATTAATATCTTTAATCCCAACAATTATAAAAATTGCTTGCTAAGTAAGCAACGTAGTGCCGTCAATTTTTTTTAATTTTCAGGTCAAATAATATTTTTTTTTCAGTTAATAATTTTTTTTGTTTTATCATTTATTTATTTGCTCTTTCTTTTATTTTTCTTATTGGTTGTTCTTTTTATTATTTTCAAGTTAAATGAATTTTTTTTACCTCATGATTTTTATTTTATTTTTTTGTTTGATCTTTTGTTAAAGTTATTTGGAATTTTTTAATCTCTCATTTATCTATGTTTTTTTATTAACATAATAATAATAATAATAATAATAATAATAATAATAATAATAATAATAATAATAATAATAATAATAAGAAGAAGAAGAAGAAGAAGAAGAAGAAGAAGAAGAATTATTTTAGTTATTTTTCTTACTTCCTCTTTTGTTAATGTTTTTCAGTTTTTTTCTCTCGAGATAATTTGATAATTTTTATTGTTTTGACAGTAATAGCAATGACAGTAATAGCAATGATAGTTTTTTGATGTTGC